>PVKA01053338.1:0-11288 GCA_004027165.1 Ctenomys sociabilis | reverse complement strand
GCCGCCGCCTCCTTCTCCTCCTCCTCTTCCTCCTCCTCCCTCGCTCCCACAGTCATGTCTGCTTAGACCGGAGCAGCACCACAGCCAAGTCTGGCAGCAGTCTCCGCCACAGCAGCAGGGACAGCCACGTCCGCCGTGAGCGATGACAGGCGTGTTTGACAGAAGGGTCTCCAGCATCCGATCAGGCGACTTCCAAGCTCCGTTCCAGACGTCGGCGGCCATGCACCACCCGTCTCAGGAATCGCCAACTTTGCCCGAGTCGTCCGCCACCGATTCCGACTACTACAGTCCCCCGGGGGGAGCCCCACACGGCTACTGCTCTCCTACCTCGGCTTCCTACGGCAAAGCGCTCAACCCCTACCAGTATCAGTATCATGGCGTGAACGGCTCGGCCGGGAGCTACCCCGCCAAAACTTACGCCGACTACAGCTACGCCAGCCCCTACCACCAGTACGGCGGAGCCTACAACCGCGTCCCGAGTGCCAGTAGCCAGCCAGGTACGGGGCAGGGGCAGACTCAGGGGGACCGGGCCTATGGGGGGTGGAGGGGGTTGGCAGACTGGGGCCACACTGCCCACTGAAGTGGAAGGCACCCCGGAAGGAGTAGAGGCCAGGACTCTGCAAATGCGGGCCCTGGGACCAGGACTGCATCCAATCTTCGCCCAGCAGAGGTGGGGCTGTGGTCTCTTCCCCCCGGCATTCCGATGCCTCGGTTGCTAGATTCTCCGGGTTCGCCTAGCCTGAAAGCCAGCTGAGCTGGAAAGAATAGGGGTGGGGAGAAGAAAGAATCTAACATTCCCAGTGGCGTATGCATAATAAAAGGCAGGTTAGTTGTCAGAATTTGGAGTGAGCGCGCTGGTCGTTGCGAGCAGGAGTGGTAGAGCCTGGGTCCGGTTAAGTCTGGGAACGGCCAGGGTGCGAGCGCCTGAAGCGGTGAGAAGAGCTGGGGCCCTGGGAGCTGTAGTGCGCCTGCGAAGAGCTAGCCGAAGGCGCCGCGGTTAATCCAAGGCACTTCCAGAAACAAAAAGCCATTTCAAGGCGGAGGGGGGTTGCTAAGAGGTCACATTGTTGGCGGATTTTTTTCTCACACACACCCATAGGTGTCTTAAAATTTGCCTGCCTCCTCCTCCTAGCCTTTTCCTTTTTCGTCCACCTTGAAACTTAAGAGAGTTCAAGAGGGTTAGGGCAGTTGGGCGGAAAGAGAGGCACGAGGTCCCGGTGCAGAGGTTTTACTGGTCGAGTTTGATCTCCCTCCACCGACACATTAATAATCCTGCTAATATTAGCATCTCCTACTTTGGCAGAATGGAGACCACAGCCCTCATCCTCCACCCTTCCTCCCCCGAGACACACACATACACAGGCACACGCACGCGCGCACGCACACACACACACACACACACACACACACACACACACACCCTGAAGTGGCTCTCCACCCATTCCAGAGATTAGTAGTTTGGGAAGGGGACTTGGGGTCCCGGGGCATGTTAATAAAACATACGCCGGTAAAGTCTCCCCCAACCCACCTTCTACATTCATGACAGTGAAAAATTCATCTGGATCTGCCTCCCTTTTGCTACGAAAATATTCCGCTTTTTTTATTTCTTTGCTAAACTTTTAAAAAGAATTCCATTCCTTTTGCTGTCTCTGTATTTCGTGCATCAGTGGAACATTTTTTTTTTTTTTTCTTTTTGGCCGAGAACATACTAAGTCTATTTGTAAAAGAAACCAGACACATCTGTGCCCTCGCAGATCTGCAGCGAGATTATGGGGGCTGCATAATCGGCCCTCTGTCTGTGGCAGCCCCGACCGCTTGCTGCTGAAGTGAAGAAGCATAGTTTGCTTGTGGGTCTTTGAACTTTGGAGACCTCGGTTAGCTTCTTCCCAGCCCATGCGTCTGGCCTTTGCGGGCGCCCGAGCAGACGCCAACAGAAGCGGGGTCACGGCCCGAGAGGAATTGGCCCTTCTCGCTCCAGAGACACAGGGGAACACAGGGTGGGCTTGAGATCAAGTCTGGCACAAGTAGGAATGGCCCAGAGGGCTGACTCCTGCACACTCCAGAAGTTGTGCTGCATGGAGCTCTTTGCAAAAATAAAAATAAAAATAAAAAACTTACCTGAGTTAGAGATTACCAGGCTCTTCCATGATTTGGGAAGGGACGTATCTCTCTAGGTTCCGAAAAGCAGAAATGGCAATACAAGGAACAAGAGTAAAGGGGGTTTTCTGTTTTTTGCTTTTGTATTTTTAAGGCCAGAAAACTTCAGGGCCTCAAATCCTTCTGTAAAAGGGCCATTGTCTGTCCACAAGATCTAACCTAGTCTGTTTCGATTGTTTAGAAAAAGAAGTGGCGGAGCCCGAGGTGAGGATGGTGAATGGCAAACCAAAGAAAGTTCGTAAACCCAGGACTATTTATTCCAGCTTTCAGCTGGCCGCATTACAGAGAAGGTTTCAGAAGACTCAGTACCTCGCCCTGCCGGAACGTGCCGAGCTGGCGGCCTCGCTGGGACTGACGCAGACACAGGTAAACCCTGTCGCCGCCGGGTACTGGGCCTGCCTCGTCTTCGAGCCTGGCAGGGGGAGCGACTGATCGGCTGGAGCCTATTCCGTAGTACTCGTGACACGCACTCAGAAAGTCACCAGGCCCGGCGCCCTTCCCTCCCTGAGTCAGGCCAGCTGGTGCCGACGCGTGGCGGTAGGGACGGGTTTGTTATGCGCCCTATCTTGGCTCCCTGTCTCGTGCCACCAGGAGCGGAGGTCAATTTCTTAGGTTGAAAACACCGGATAGGTTATTTGTAGAGGATCTTTGCAATCTTAACAAGGTGTCTGGCTTTCCTTACATCTCGAAGTCTTCGCGGGGTGCAGCCCAGTGGTGGTCTGAAGCCAGAGACCTAGGAAGGGTCGCGCCCTGCTCCTTCGCAGCTTTGGGCCGCAGCCGCAGCCGCAGCCGCAGCCGCAGCCGCAGCCGCAGCCTGGAGCTCGCGAGGTGGGGGGCGCTGTGGTGTGAGGAAATCTTCCCTGATTGTCCCCTTCCATTTGCTCCCAAAGCAACGGACTAAGGCCTAGATAAGCACAAAGAATGTGCAAGTCGCCGCCCAGAGCTGCGGGCGGATCCTGGCCTCAAGGAGCAGAGAGCTCAGAGTCGCGCAGGAGATCCAAAGGCGCACTTTTCCCTCCGCAAGGGTGCTTGGGGCCGAGCCTCCCCCTCCCCCTCGCGCCCACCTCACCCTTTGCGCTCGGCCTTGGTGCCCTGCGCGATCCCTGCGCCAGGCGGAGACCTGCAAGGGCTCTCTCTCTCATGCAGCCACAGCCTGCGTCGTTCTCACCCGCCCCCAAGACAAAAGACTAAAGCTTGGGTTTGGACCCGTGCAGCGGCCCGTGCGACCCAGGCAGCCGGGACGCCCTCCAGGCTTTGCCTAAAGCCCAGCCCTGTGGCCAAAAGCAAGGAGCCGCTCAGGAGCTGCCGGGTCGGGCCGTCTAGGAGCCCGAAGATGTCTCCAGGCGCGGCCCGAGGAAGGCGCGGGCGACCCCTGAGCGTCCCGGTAACTGTGCCTTTGTTCCCCCCCACCCAGGTAAAAATTTGGTTTCAGAACAAAAGATCCAAGATCAAGAAGATCATGAAAAACGGGGAGATGCCCCCGGAGCACAGCCCCAGCTCCAGCGACCCTATGGCGTGTAACTCCCCGCAGTCTCCAGCCGTGTGGGAGCCCCAGGGCTCTTCCCGCTCTCTCAGCCACCACCCTCACGCCCACCCTCCGACCTCCAACCAGTCCCCCGCGTCCAGCTACCTGGAGAACTCGGCTTCCTGGTACCCAAGCGCAACCACCTCCATCAATTCCCACCTGGCGCCGCCCGGCTCCTTACAGCACCCGCTGGCGCTGGCCTCGGGGACGCTCTATTAGACGGCTGCTCTCTCGGCTGCTCTCTCTCGCTCGCCTTTTTGGGACTACTGTGTTTTGCTGTTTAAAAAAAAAATCATAAAAGAAAGAAATTCATATGGGGAAGTTTGGAAAATGGAAACAAAAAGATTCATGTGTAAAGCTTTTTTTTTTTTGCATGTAAGTTATTGCATTTCAAACGACAGTCCTCCCCCTTTTTTTACAAACGAACTTTTTTGCGCAACTGTGGACACTATCAAAGGTGCCTTGAAATCTATGACCTCAATTTTCGAAAAGACTTTTTTCAATGTTATTTTAGTCATGTAAATAAATGTAGATAGAGGAATTAAACTGTATATTCTGGATAAATAAAATTATTTGGACCACGAAAGCAGAATGCCTCTGAAAACTACTTTTTGCCCGAGGGAACTGGATAGTGAAGTTTTATGCAGGTGGTTAAAGACAGACAAGCTCTCTAGAGATCCGACAAGGCGAAAAGAAAAGCAAGGTTGGAGGCCATATGGATGCAGAACTGTCTGTTGGATGCTGGAGTTTAAGTCTACATTACATAAGTGTCCTGTTTATAGTACTGTTGTGCAATATATATTTAGGGTTTTTTTTTTCTGCCACACAACTTGTGTAGATAATGCTAAGTTTAACTTAGAATTGTTTCAGTAGAAAGTAACGCTGAAATCTAAATATATATCTCCCAACATACATGTGAGTAAGGAGGTAACAGAAATCCCTCAATAAACCCTCTGAATCCAAGCTCAAAGCAATTATCCTTGTGGACTCCCCTCCACATCAGCCTCTGTGTATTGCCAGAGCAATTAGACAAATTACACTCCCTTCGAAGGAGTTTCCAGAGATTTGAAATGGGAAAGAAATAGAAATCTCTTATTCCAACCCTACCACATTTTTTTAAATATGAAATGTTTGGGGTGTGGCAAATGATAAAGCCTTAAAGTTCTTTTGTGTATGATTATGAATGTGTTGGAGCTCTTTCAGAAAGAGGAAGACCCCACAGGGATGGAGAACAAAGATAGACCTTAACAGTCAGGGAGGAACGTCTTGATTCTCCAAGACATGGAGCTTCCCAATAAGGGAGAATCATGATGCATTGTAGCTTTCTATCGATTTCATTTTGGGAGAGATAAAGCTCTTAATATCTTTGACCTTTATTCTTTTTATCATGCTCTAGTCATGATAAAAGGCAAAGGCACTCCCTTTGATTTTTACATAAAACAGTGTGTCAGACAGGTTGTAAACACGCGGGAATTGAATCTTTATGAGGATTTCTTGTTGGGAAAAACTTGCAGAGTTTGATGCTACCAAGACCTATATCTTATCTTTCCCCTCACACCCTGCTTGTAGATCTCCACAGAGTGGCTAGAGCTAGAGCCTGGGCCCAGAGCTGTGCCCTCAGGCCTGAACTGTAGGTGTCTTTCTGGCCGCCATTTCTTCTCCTGATTCTATTTCCTGAGGCTATAGAGGGAAGCGTGTGTTGGAAATTGCAAAATGCATGTGAAATATTTCACAGCTAGGAAGCCAGCAGCAGTAAATGTGACAGGAATCTTCTGAAGCTTGGGGGAGGTAGAACATTAAAAAAAAAAAAAATTACTTCCTGTCATCTGAGAATTTCTGAGAGCTCTTCCAGGGTTGATACTAGACCTGAAATGGGGAGCTGTGTGCTCAGTGGGAGATTTACCTGTGTTCTCTTCAGTTCCTCTCTCCCCACACAGCCCTTCCATCCGCTGTATTTCTCCCTCCTCTTCCTCTCCCTTCCTCTGCAGAAACACCACCAGTTTCAAATGACTTGTGCCTTGAAGAACATACTCTGATGGGCAGCACACCCCTGCCACCCACTGTGGCCGCTCTTTCTTCACCATCCCTATGGCCCATCAGCTGCAGCTCCCAGTTTCCCACCCTGCAAGTTCAGCTGCAGTAGTGGTCATTCTGTGGTGACATAGCCAAGGGCTAGGCACCTGGACGGGGGGGGGGGAGAATGGGGTGCCAAGCTGAGGGTGGTGCCCATTGTGCTTTCTGTGCCAGTGGAGAAAAGGATAGGGGCAGTGAAAGTTGCAACTTCCTGTTTTTCTTTCTTTGCCTGCTAGAATTTCGTCAGTCTCCATTACACCCAAAGCAGGGCTTTATTTCTAGTGATTTGGGCTGGGGAGATTCCTGAGTTGGAGGTGTGCAAGTGCCTGGCTTTCCACTCCAAGGGGCAATTCTCCCTGCCCCACAGCTCGATAGTGCTCAGGAAGATGGGTGGGGGCAAATCTCACTGTATCTTCAACATTTCCTACCCACTGGCTGTCTGAGAGTGCCAAGTCTGTGTTCGGAACATGCTCTATCCATTTCTGCACGTGGAGAGGGCATTTATTCTTCCAGCTGACTCCATTACTTTCCTAACCCCATTCCTGTTGGGAAAGTGGGATCCCTCATCCCTTCCAATTAGCAGACTCTGCTGAAGGAGGGAAGATTCAGTACTCTTCTCCAGAAGAGAGGGAAGCTTTGTCATGACCACCTTCCACACCTAGCTTTGACACTGCTCTTTCTTAAGCACCTCAGAGCCCGGCTGCAGGACAGCCAGGCCAAACACCTTGGTTTCAGGATTCACTCCCTTTTGATAAACTGACTTGTTCTTCTTCTTGCAGTTTCTTCTTCTCTCACAGGGTATTTTTAAAGAAAAAAAATTTTTGATCCTGGAGCCCTGAACGAAAATATTCTGGTAAGCCAATCTGCAGTAGGCTTTCCCTGGCACCACAGGGATTCTCCCCAGGGAATTTAACTCCCTGCAGTCTTGGCCCAAAGGATGTAAAAATAACAGAACCTAGGCAAATTCTAAAAAACATCAGCGCTCGCTCTCTCTCTCTCTCTCTCTCTCTCTCTCTCTCTCCCACCCTCCCTTCTTGCCCCCACCCTCCCTCTTGTCCTCCATTGTTTCTTCCTATGTGTAATATTTCTGAGTATTACTGTTGAGAATATTTCCAAACTGGCCAACCTAACACTTGCGGACTTCCCTGGAAATCCCCTCTACCTACTCCTTCCTAGCCCCTTTCCTAGCTTTCTCATTCTTGTGCTTGGTAGAAAGCATTCCCATGCTTTCAAGATCACATCAAGCCCACTCCAAGTTCAATTTTCTCTTCAATGTTCTCTTCTCACCTCCCCCAATACTTCCAGCCACCATCTCCCATCTTCCTACCTCCTGGCAAAGCCCAAGGGGGCTCAGAGCATGCAGAGAGGGTTTTTGGATTCCTCGGTGCCCTGCCAACCTAGTAGGCCCTCCTGTAAGAGATCAGATAAATTGGCCTTTGTTCGAGGCTCGGGTTGGGCTAGGCAGGAGGACTTCTGCCCTTTTCTCCCTCTTTTTCCTGGCGGCCACTCCTTGTGGGACAAGAGGCAGCCTGGAGATCTGCGAGAAGCCGCATTCCTGTGGGTGCCAGGCGGCTCCAGTGCTGAGCCACAGGGCCTGAGACACACACAGAGGAACCCGCAGACCTCGCTGCCCTTGATCTAGCTCCCTGGCCCGCTCTCCCTCCCTCCTGTCTGGTCACCCACCAGGGAGCCTGTGCCCCCACAGTTTGATCCAGCCAGGGCTCAGCCTCGAGCAGGAGCGCTCTAACCCACACAAAGATGCACAGGTACACCCACCCAAGTGACAAGGGCCGGGCCAGCAGCTCCCCGCCCCTGCCAATCTTTTCTCCAGCCTCTCATCCCACAGTCCCAGACGCGCCGGCTGCCCTCTGGCTCCTTTGATCCCTCAGACGCCTCACTGCTCATGGCGTCCCGGCCGCGCCGTCCCGGGAGTCACCCCCAGCGGGCCGCGGCCAGGCAGCTCGTGCCTCCTGCCAGCGCGCCCTCAACTGCGCTCAGTCTCCAGAGGTTCCAGCCCGAATGCACCGGACGGCCGTGCAACCCAGCCTTGGCACACCCACTGTCCTCAGCTCTTCCTCGTATTCCGGAAAGAGGACCTTTAGGACCACCCAACTACCCCTCCCCGCCCCGTCCCACAACCCCTGGGATCGTGCGCCTCCCACTGGCCACTGGGATCTCACCACTCTCGAGCTCTCCAACCCTCTGGGAGGTGCACCCTGAAGAGAAGGGCCCCACACCAGTAGATCTACTCTTAGGCACCCCTCCTATCTGAGACTCGCCGAGGCTTGGGTAGGGAGCGCTACCGCTTGCTCTTGCCTTGGCTGGTGCTCCCAAGCTGCTCGCATGCCCTGCGCACTGTGCTAGGTTTTTCAACCCTGGTCCAGTGTCACCAAACTTTGGACCCAGACACAGTCCAAATAACGGTGGCACATGTGGGACTGGTTAAATGTTTTCTGCGAAGCCTTGTTTCTTTCTTTTCCCAACCTTGGTGTTTTCTTTTCCTTTTGACGGGCTTTAGATTTCTCAGTGGTGCAGGGCAGAAAGTATACATAGTATCTACTGAGGTGTGGGGGGAGGTGAGTAGTTGGGGAAACGTCCCTTTCAATCATCGGGGCTGCTGGCTGTAACGCAATAAGCTATTGCATAGGTCAGTCTCTACCGCAGATGCTAGGCACCGAGGGAATTTACATAAGTCTCTTGAAAGGAGATGAGAGTCCTGTTTTGCAGCAATTAAATGTTGCTCCTCCTTTGTTCACTTGATCTTCTTATTTACTTCTGATTTATGGGGACCTGAAGGAGTCGTTTTGCCAAAAGCACATGTATTATTGAGTCTGTTCCGCACCCTAAACCAAGATTTATATAAAACCGTAAAATACTGCACATTACGACCTTTCACCACAGGAAGAAAAAAAAAAAAAAAAAAAAAGGCTTTCTAGCATCATTCTACCCACAGGCACAGGCGGGGACACACACATACACACACCCTCTTGGTTTTACTAACAATTCTCTGTGGAATCTCCGCTATACATAATCTATTTTTTAAAGAAGTGGGTGGGGGGTGAGGGACAGTAAACATTTCCTAGGCTATGATTTATTTTAAAGCATTTTTTTTTTTCTTGAAAGGTATGAAGACAGAAACTGCCACTGGAAACTTATTGTCACCCAAGGACTATTTCTGCCACTTGCCATTTGCAAGGTGGGGAAGTGAGGGGGCGGGGAAAGAGACTAGATATGGACTCAACTTTCATCTATAAACAAGGGTCACTAAACAGGGGACATTTCATTATTGGCCTTAAATTCACAGGAGCTAGGAAGCTTTCTTACCACCCTGCAGGGTGGCCCTAGCTGGGCAGCCCTGGGACAGGGGAGTACATGAGAGAAGGGAAAATCAACACATACTAGCTAGAGGCTGGAAAAGATGCTCAGAACATTTTGTGTTCGTGATGGGAAAATCGGAAGTCCTAGGGCTTTAGGTATCTTCAACTAGGAGGTCCCTGCCAGGAAACAGATTAGTCTGATGAGGTCTGCTCCAGTCCAGGGCTCATTCTCCCAGAAGTAATAGCTGGAATCCCCAGAGGGCTTGGGCCAAACCCTGCCACCTCCCAGCCCCTCTCTAGCCTCCCCCCTCGCAACACCCTTTGTCTCTTTGGTCCTCTCATATTTTAAGTAGACTTTGCTTTTTTAGGCATATGGTGACATATAGCAAAAGAAGCAGCTGGGCTGATTTTTATGGGTTGTTATAAGTTATGCTATTTATGACATTTAATAAATAAAAGTTAATAATGGGATTAAAACCAATAGCCAACCAAATCAGCTGGAGAAGACAGCTTCCCACCCAGCTATATTTAATTAACAACAATCAATATGCTGTCTGCTAATATCCTTCAAGACTCCCTGACTTTTTCTCTATGAAAGAGGGTGGGAAAGATGGAGATGGAGCCCAGGAACACTTGAAAGCACCTAGGGTGCTCTGCTCTGATGACAAGAGATTGCAAATTCATTTAAGAAAATGTTCATAAACAAGTGACAGGCACACTGTACGGCAGCTGTTATGGAAACAATAAAACTGACAAATATTCTTTGCTTTGGGGAGGGGCACATTTTAAAGTAGCAATATGCTTTTGGAGAGAGGAGAAAGATGAGAGATTTTCAAAAAGAAAGAAAGAAAGAAAAAATTTCAAACTCCAGGCAGCAGCAGCAGACACAGCAGCCCTTGCAAACATATCAGCCCTGTGCTATTGAGGATTTGGACACGTAATGCTTCAGACTACTGATTTGCTATTTTCTTAATTCCCGCTCTTCTTTTTCCATATGAATCAAACAGTCTTTTGTCCTTCAGGGTTTGATTTGATCGCTACTGTTCACATTTCACTTTTGTATTTTCCTCTTCCTATACCATTACTCATTGAGTGCCCCGTGAAATTACAATCGTACATTTTCAACTCAGCAACCCATTTGCAGTGCAAAAATAGGGTCTAAATAATGGCTGAATTAGCCCTACTGGACAGTTTCAGATGTAACACTCTGTAATAATTATATTGCGGGCTGGATTAGGATGCTATTATCATAATCTGGACGTTTACAATTATCTGTAATTTGCAAAGATGCGCCAGGTCTTGATTACAGCAGTTTTTTTTTTTTTTTTTTTTTTTTTTTGTATCACGCTAACCATCACTAAACAGTGACAGTAATAACAGCTAATTTTGCTGGCAATATAAGAGGTGCTGGGGTGTGCAAACAATTTCACACCTGGATGTGCTCACTCAACCAAGAATATAGAGAAAGAGCTTCTGTCCTGAGACTCAGAAAAATATTCTCCTCTGCTTCGGTTCAGAATAGATTTCTAGACTCTGATCATTGCTTAAGAAGTATTCACTGGGGGTAAGTTTTTATTTCTTGCATACTTCAAGGCATAGTTTACATTTCCCTTCTTGTGCTTTCCAACCTATATGTGTTATTGTGGTGATTTATTGTGGAATAGAGCTTTGCTTTATAGATGTTTCAATTCTGCCCTTTTTCTCCCCCTTTAACAGTAAGAGTGATTGTTGATGAGTATCAGGTTCCGGTGAGATGTGGGATCCTTAAGAATCTGATTTATCTGTCTTGTTCTCTGTGTTGTTGATGTGTTTGGTGCAGTCGGAGACTGGAGACTATCAAAAGACATGGGTTTCTGCAAGGTGCAAAGGAGCTCGAGACTCGAGACTCCAAGCTGAAGTCTATTTGAGGATGATAGTCACAGCTACTCCTAGGCAAATCCATTGAGATCTTTACGTGTGGCCATGATTTTAGGTTTTGAGGAGTCCAGAGATGAAGCAGGGACCTCCTGGCAGGGTTCCTTCAGAATCACAGGTATGCAGATTTTTGCAAAGTCAGGTACAGCCTGAATCTCTTGACTTCGCGCAGGTATCCTTCTTACAGTTTGAAGAGTTTTAGGGTGAATGTCCTCTGGAATCCTCTGAAGCTGTTTTCAGGGCCTTTACCTCAAGGTGTGTGTGTGTGTGTGTGTGTGTGTGTGTGTGTGTGTGTGCGTGTG
>PVKA01053337.1:0-11288 GCA_004027165.1 Ctenomys sociabilis | reverse complement strand
TTATTGAATCTTTGATATAATTCAGCTATAAAAAAACCTGTAAATATAATTTCATGTATGCACCTTGTACAATACCAAAACGTTATGAAAACAGTTTGCAATGTATTAATTCATCGACTCTGTATGGTTAAGGTGTCTTGAAACTGTCTGATTGACATTTGTATTTTAATAAAATAAAAATAAATGGAAAAAAAAAACAAAAAACAAAATTATCTCTGAAAAACAAGATTGTTTCTAGGCTATTTCTACCATAGTTTCATAGGTACATGAATTAAATGTTTTACCTCTTGTCTTTTTTAGAAGTTTAACATTTTCAAGTCTTTCATTCTTATCTTGACTTACAAGACCAGATTTATTTAACCATAACTTTTTTTTAAAAATGTATTTGGTACAGGATCTCACTACGCAGCTCAGAGTCGTAGTGACCCTCCTGTGCTTAGCCTCGCCAGTGCTGGGATTACAGGCGTGTGCTACCATGCCTGGTCTTAACCCCTAACTCTTAATTTCAACTCTTTTACCAAAGGAGTCATAGTTGACACCTCGGTGCACTTTCTGAAAGTAGTTAGCTGCCAGCTTTCATCTGTTTTATGTCTTATATGAAAGGAAATTTGACATTTTTGTATATTTAATAGAATTTTTTCCCTTTAACCTATATACTATGTTTCTTTCTTGTGTCTTTAAAGCTACTCAGCCAAAAGAATTTTTATTTCCTGTTGTTAATATTTATCTTAAAGGCTGCAAGACTGGACACATACATGGGCAAAGTTTTCTGCTATTTGGGTCATTATTACAGAGATGTAGCAGGAGATAAAAACAGAGCGCGAGGCTGCTTCAGAAAAGCATTTGAGTTAGATGACACTGATACTGAGTCTGGAGCTGCAGCAGTTGACCTAAGTGTGGAGCTTGAAGATATGGTACGCTGAATAGCCATTTGTTTTCTTGTTATTTCTTTTTTTTTAATCCCCTTGAAAGTTATCATGAGGACTTATATTTCTTTATAGATGAATAGAAATGTTTTTACTATCATGCATAAGTAGATTAATTTTCTCTTCCTTGCCAGATATTAAATTACTCATCACTTATTATTGAGACTTTTCTATGTATCAACTAGATTTAAAAAAAATCAGAAGTGAGAATTGAAAATGTTTGTTTACTTTGTATTGATGATGGATTGTTTTATGATATTCAGTATCTCTTAATTCTAATTTCCTTACTAGGAAACTGCCTTAGCTCTCTTAACTACTGTAACTCAGAAGGCAAGTGCTGGAACGGCCAAGTGGGCCTGGCTTCGGCGGGGACTGTACTACTTGAAAGCTGGCCAGCATTCTCAAGCAGTGGCTGAGTAAGATGCCTGATTATATTTATATTTTTATACCATCAGGGTTCCTTAAAGCAGATTTCACTTATTTCAGGCAGAATTTTTATTTATTTATTTGTTTTTTGGTACCAGGAATTGAACTTGGAACCTCATGCTTCTTGGACAGGCACTTCGCTGCTTGCTAAATCCCTGTTCCCCAGAATTCACTTATATCCCAAATAACCTTTTAAGTCTCTTCTTAATAGGTTACATTTTGAGGGAAGAAATAGCAAGCTTTTGTGGGTTCTTTAGTACTGATTGTAAGGCCGAACTGAAAAACGTGAGTCGTATTGTGAAGGTTGCTAGCCAGCCTGTGGAATCAAATTTGTCTAGCATTGCATGTACTATATGGAATCAAGGTTGGTCCTCCCCAGAAACTTCAGTAATGATGAAAAACTGAACTAAAGTTTTTTCTTGTTCTTGTACATGCATTGTTTCTAGCAACAGAGACATTTGGCTTCTTGATGGGCATTTGTAGCAGATCTTATATGATTAATTTTGGGCATTTTGTGTGAACTGTATATCAGGGTAAATAAAATAGAATTGAATCTAGGTAAAGTTGTTTCTGACTTATGCTAATATCTCTGCATTTTGAAAGTTTTTGTAAAAATGGAATTTGATCAGAAATTTAAGTCATGCTTCTTATTCCTATATTTATTGTGATATTTCCAATTAGTAGAAAGACTGGTAGTGGGGCTTAGGGACCAAAGAGGCAAACTGAGGTGTCCATTTCTCCTGATAAGGTAGAAAACTAGAGTTCTTCCAGATAATCAAGGAAAGGAAATTCTGCTCAGCACTGTTCCAAAAATGTCTTTGGTTTTTATTCTGAAACTTTAATGGAACATCTTAGTATTACAACTTAGATCATTAAAGGAAGAATTATACTTGCTTTAAATAGCACTTTCATAAATGTAAGAGGTTGTAGGTACATGTGCTGGAATTATTCACATTTTCTTTTCAGGTGTGAACATGGTCCTATTATTTTTAGTTCCCTTATTGTTTCTTAAAATTTAGTTTACAGGCAGCATTGAGGGCAGACCCAAAGGATTTCAATTGTTGGGAGGCATTAGGAGAGGCATACTTAAGCAGAGGTGGCTACACCACGGCCTTGAAGTCCTTCACCAAAGCCAGCGAGCTGAACCCAGAGTCCACATACAGTGTGTTTAAGGTTGCCGCAATTCAGCAGATCCTAGGCAAGTATAAGGAGGCCGTAGCTCAGTACCAGCTGATCATCGAAAAGAAAGAAGACTATGTGCCTGCTTTCAAAGGTAATTTTTTTGCAGTAGCTTCAGTGACTTTAGGGTACTAAAATATAAAATCTTGAGTTAAATTCATATATACATGTATTAAACAAGTTGAAAATAGCTTCTTTAGTCAACAGCAAGCATCTGATACAATCTGCTTGCTCTATAGGTATAAAAAGATCAACTTTTATTTCCTAAACTATTAATTATAAACTGTTGTAAATAGTAACATGATAGGTTCACTTGTAGACAAGTGTCACAGTAACTCTTAGGACTTAAAAAAGGGTTGCTAAAACACATTTTTCTGTTTTTATATTTTGATAATTAATTCAGTATGGCCCATGAATATCTAATGCCTTTTAATTATTTTGTAAGTTATAAAAAGTCTTCTAGAGTCTTTTGTACATTTTATTTTTTTCATTTATTTATTTATCTATTTTTTTGTGTTTTTTTTTTTTTTTTGTCTTTTTGAGACAGGGTTTCACTATGCAGTTCAGGTTGGCCTGAAGCTCACTTTGTAGCTCAGGTTGGTCTCGAACTCACAACAATCCTCCTGCCTCAGCCTCCCCAGTGCTGGGATTACAGGCCTGTGCCACCACGCCTGGCGTTTTTTGTGTTTTTGAGACAGGGTCTCACTATGCAGTTCAGGCTGGCCTTAAGATCATTTTGTAGCTCAGGCTGGTCTCAAACTCACAATAATCCTCCGCCTCCGCCTCCCAAGTGCTGGGATTACAGGCATGCGCCACCACACCTAGCTTTCTTTTGTAAATTTTAGAGGCCACTTGTGTTCTCTTGTAATTCTTAGTTAATGTCAGTTCCTTCATAGATACCTGTTTCTTCTTAAGTTATTTTTGGATAAAAAGGAAAAATATAAATATCTATATATAATTTCAATTTTTTATTAAAATATCTTGACATTTAAAAAAAAAACCTGAAGCTAACCTACATGTGTTCTTTCCCCCATTTCCTTCTCCTTTGTAAATAAACAGTGATTGGTTTTGAGCATCATGTAACTTGAAAGCTAACTCCTTCTCGAACTATATTAATATAGTAAACCTTCCCCCGGAAGGAGTACGCAGATTTATAAAGTGCTGACCAGGCACTTCAGGAAATCACAATTTCATTTCATTTTTACAGTTCAGTTTACTGTACTGATTTTATTAGAAAAGATTAAATCATCTTTCTCAACAATTGTGTAAGACTATCCCATTTTCAAAGGTGAGGTATTAAACAGCAAGCAAGCTTCTTGAAGCCAAGGAAATTCTTAGGGTTTACAGGTAATTTTTAGTGCATGTTTATTTCACATAACCCTGACACTGCAATTCCTCATTAAATGCATTTAAGATCATTTTACAAAATACCACAACATTTGTCTACTGGAAAGTGACATTAAAAGAACATCAGTATGTTTGTTTGATGTTTATGTTGAGTGCCTGTTTTTTATATTTTGACGAAGCTATACCTTTTATCTGATTTTAGGCTTGGGTGAGTGCCATCTGCTGATGGCAAAAGCAGCTTTAGTTGATTATCTTGATGGGAAAGCTGTAGACTACGTAGAAAAAGCTCTGGAATATTTCACTTGGTTAGTATTATTGCTATTATTTATTACATTTAGCCATAGTTAGAAAACAATGCCATGTTCTATGAGTTGTTCTGAAAGTCAAATGTAATTAGTCACAGACTAATTAATTCTGTAACATACACTTAATTTTGCCTTTGTCAAAAACATGCAATTTCTTGTTTTCTTTGTCATGGCTGACTGCCGGACCTAGGAACAATAGGAAAGAAGCCCCGTGCTAGAAGGACAGTAGCTCTGGCACCGTGCTGGGGAGGATGAGAAAACAGTGAATGTTTAAGCTAGAAATATGGTAAAGTGCAGTGATATCGGTCCCTTCTGATTATTCCACCCTTAATGTGGAGCCCGCCTTTCTCCTCTCCTCTGGGAGGGTCCCTGTGGAATCGCGTCAGAAACATGGTGATGCCATGCAGCGCAGAGCTGGGCTTCCAAACTAGCGCAGGGTGTCCTTATGCACTGGATCTGGCCTCTTCCCCAAAGTGAAAATGACCCCAAATGTAAACGCTTTGAATAAATTGTGACATTGGGGCTGCCCTGCCATTGTGATTAGAAACCTTTGTGGAAGAGGACTTCCTGAACTGCTTCAGAGAGGCTCAGCCTCTGAAACACTGAAGATAAGTGTGTCTGAAACGAGGGACAGGACTGGAAGAGAATTAATGGCAATGTGCCTTTTACTGTTATGATTAAAAAAAATTAAATATACATTATATTTAAATAAAATAAAAAATTTCTCCTCTTCTTCTCACTTTTCCTTTTTTCCTTGTCTCCCTATTAAGGAGGCTATAGGATAGAATTCAGTAGGAGGAGGTAGGAAAGCATCCATAGAACTTAATTAAGGAAGTAGACTTAGGATCGTGCGGATTATAAGTGACAATAGGACAGATAGGTGGCGCACTTCTGGGAGTGGCTTGTGAGCTTCATGCGTCTGCTCTTGCAGGGCTCTGCAGCACCGCTCTGAAGTGTCCTGCCTGTGGAAGCTGGCTGGGGACGCTTGCACCAGTCTTCACGCTGTTTCTCCATCCAAAGTCACTATCAGTGTCCCAGCTGTGCTTCTAGGCCAGAAAGAAGGGAAACAAGTGCTGCAGAAGAACGAGCTGCTCCACCTTGGGGGAAGGTAACCTGCAGAGCGGCCGGCTGGCCCGCCAGGACTTGGCCACTGAGTTAGGGTGTTACAACAAAGCGTACTAACATTCACTCTGCGTTTTCCTCAGGTGTTATGGTCGAGCATTAAAGCTGATGTCTACTTCCAGTACATGGTGTGATCTTGGAATTAATTATTATCGCCAGGCACAACACTTAGCAGAAACGGGCAGCAACACGAGTGACCTTGAAGAGCTTCTGGAAAAATCTTTGCATGTATGATTTTGAGAAAGTTTTTATAAATTAAAAAAATTAAGTGCTTCTTAATTTTTAAAAACTATTTATGTATTTATTTGGGGCTCCTGACATGGTAAGGACTCATTGTGATCCCCCTGTCTCAGCCTCCCCAGTGTTGGGATTATAAGCTTATGCCACCACACCCAGTTTCAGTCGCTGGCACTGCGCACCCAGCCTGGGTCCTGGGAGGTGCTTAGACTGCTGAGCTATCTCCCCCACCCCAACTCAGTACATCTTTTGAAAAACTTTGACAATAAGTTTGTCAATATTTTCTCAAAAGATTTAAAAAATAAATTCAACAATATTTTCTCTTAAACTCCTATTTATCTTGATATAAATGCTGATACTCAAGACATAACAATGTCATTTAATTTTCTTTCAGTGTCTGAAGAAGGCAGTGAGGCTGGGCAGTAATAACCACTTGTACTGGAATGCTCTCGGTGTGGTTGCATGTTCCAGCGGTGAGTACTGGTAAGGCGCGCCTGATAGTTTAAGGAGATTACAGTTTCCAGGTCATGAAGTGTAATCACTTCAAATTCTGTGTTCCAGGTATTGGAAATTATGCCCTTGCACAGCACTGTTTCATCAAATCAATCCAGTCCGAACAAATTGTGAGTAACTGTGTGTGTGTATGAAAAAGAACTTAAGCATTCAGCATTACTAATTTTCTGAGTCTTCCAAGTGTATAAAAGGCCTAATTTTAAAAAAATATGTTACTTTTCAGAATGCTGTTGCGTGGACCAACTTGGGAGTATTATACCTTGCAAATGAAAACATTGAGGTAAGCATATTGTCAGCTGTATCACATTAAAGATGAACAGTGTTTACTGTGTATGATCACATTGTAATAGCTCAACTTTTTGTGAAGAAAAACTGTGGACATTGTTAGGTGCCCAGTACACTATTGAAGATGCTAGCAAACTGATCATACTCAATTGATTCTGTTACATAATGAGTATGTAAGATTTATTTTTCATTCTGTGACACTCCAGAAACTTCTGGTTTTATACACCTATAGTGTTTAGAGATTTAAAAATAATTCTATTATGAATTATTTGGGTATTATTCTTCCTTCACCTTTGAGAGAAATCCTTCATAGAGTGTGATGGGGAGGGCGTGGGTAGAGATAAGGAGATGACTGTTAGCTATGGGCTGAAATTTAACCTTTCCCTGTGTGATTTAGCTTTGGGCTTTAGTGAATATGAATCCCTTTAAATACCAGGATGTATTTTGTGATAGTTGAGCAATTAGAGAATTAGAGCTTAAATAAGATCAGGTTGGGAAATTTTCACAGAACTGTAAACTGCACCACACCCTGCAGTGTTTTGTGTTTGAGCTAATACACTTGCATGTCATCAGTATAACTCTTAGGAATACAAACATTAAATTACTGCAGGTACGACTAGTTTTTAAAGGTTGTCAATAAGTTGAAAGACAATATTAGCTGGGTTTTTAAAATATGTGACATGGTGGCTGACCATGTACTTGTCTGGTGCATAAGACCCTGGGTTCAATATGCAGCGACACACACACAAAAAAGTGAATGTGTTTTTTAAAACTTTAAATCAAACAACATTTTAGGTAACACAGCACAAAGTAACTTTACCGTAGCAGGGCTCAGTTATTGCTCTTGAGCTTCCTTTTTCATAGGACAAATAAGTATATCTCCTGCCACACAGATATAATTGACCAAACACTAGAAAGCTGTATTGACCAATAGAATTTTTTGTAGCATGCAGGGTAGTTGTCCAGGTGAGCTCTCTTCACAGTTCCTTGATGGCCTGGAGCAGAGTTGTGTTGTTGACCACTCCCGCTAGTAACAGGTCCACACCTCAGACTTTATTGCTTGTGAGTTCTTATCCTTTCAGCTGAGCTCAGAGAAGAGGGAATAGATACAGGTTTGCTTAATCATTTCCTTAGAATATGCAGCTATCAAATGTAGGTATGATTGGTTAAAAGTTGTGCAGATTAGGAGACAAACACCTGTATAGTTTTTGTTTTGGACCAGAACTCTTAAATCTATGGAGAAACCTGCATTAGCCATTGCTAGTTGTGCTTAAATGAAACAGTAAAGTTTCAGGTTGCATGTGTCTGTGGTGATATGATTGACTGCTAATTCTCCTTCGGTTATGATTTTTGAATATTGTTTATAAAATTACTCAATGTGCTATTTTCTTGCCTTTTTTTTCCTAGCAAGCTCACGAAGCTTTCAAAATGGCTCAGTCTCTTGATCCATCTTATTTAATGTGCTGGATTGGACAAGTAAGATATGTTACTAATAAACATGAATAACCGCATCATATAAATAACAGTGATGACAAATATTGATGACAGGGAGCATTTGAGGACCCACTGTGCACCAGGCATTGTCTCTTTGTATGCGTTACAGTATTCCACGTAGTCCATCGTCGGGCCTTTGGGCTGTGGCCGTGGCTGTATTCTTCTTAGAGACGTAGATATTGTAGCTTAGAGATCCTACGTATTACTCTGAAGGTAACATGGGCTGTAGTGGAGAGCCTTTGGGTACCACGAGTCTGGCATTACTGCCCCTAGAAAGTAAACCCAGAGCTCTGTTTAACTCACATTTATAAAATATATACTTATCAAGATCATTTTGATGACTGTTTTCTTATTTTCTGAAAAGCTTCATACCTGATTTGACACATTTGAGGTTTTTCCTTTTCCATGTTCAGAATTTTGTATTGCCAGGCTGCTGGTCTGACACTGTTACTGCTTGTTTTACCTTAATATCTCCTCTTGATTTTTAATTTTCTCACCTAGAAAAGCAAGTGCTTTACCCGAGTTTCCTTCAGGGTCTTACCTGGTTGAGAAATTGTGATGCATTAATGTGCAATAGATTGTTTTGGTTTATAGAGTACTGGGAACATCACTTATATCAGAAAATCATTAATCCAGGGCTTTTTATTTATCTCTTTAGTCTAATTTTACTTAATTGGTGGAACAAGCTGAGGTAGAAAGGCAAGCTCATGTTCCTGGTAACTGCTAGCTTCCGGGAGCAGGGTCCTTACTTTGCTAACCTCTATGTCGCTGTTGAACCCTGGAAAACCAAGAATTTGCATTTCTGCTGCTGCAGATTATGCTGAGGAAACTGGCTGGTCCAAGTAGCGCTGCACTGGTCAGTAGATCTTAGGTACTTACCGGTATATATTTGTACACTGAAAAAAGTTTTGTGCTTAAAAATAATTGTTTTGAGGAGGTAGCTGATAGATTTAATTAAAATGGTAGTAAGAGAGTTAACTTTGTTTTAAGCCCAACTAATGAACTTTTGGTTCTTCTAAATGAGTTTATTATCACCATCATCATTTTCTTTTAAACATTAAGGCACCGTTATCGTTTTGTAGGCTCTCATTGCAGAGACGGTGGGAAGTTATGACACTATGGATCTCTTCAGGCACACGACGGAGCTCAGCATGCATGTAAGGCTTCAATATTCTTCTCGAGCTTTCATTAATACAGTGTTACCCTTATTAAAAATGAACAATAGTGTAGAGGATGTTAATGGTGGCAGTTGTTTCTATCCTATTTTTTCTTAGAAGTAGGTAAATTTTTTCCTCAAAGATCTTTTCGTTTTTTTAACTAAGTTTGTTGATACATTTTCAGTATACCAAACAATCACATTCATTGTAGAGAATTTGTAACTGTACATGATATAACCTGAGTCTTTTCTTTCCCCCAGTCCCCTACCCTTCCTTCAACTCCTCTTCCTTTCCTTATTTACAGAAGCTTTTCTGTTTTTTCCTTCTATTCTCATTCTTTTCCTGCCCCCCCCCTTCTTGTTCTCCTTCCCATCTGAACATTTTTTTCCTATTTCATGATATGGGTTACACATTTTGGTCTCATACTTTCTGTTCTCACACCAGAGAAACAATGCGGTATTTTCACATATGTGTCCATTTTATTTCACTTAAGAGAATAGCCTCAAGGTGCGTCTATTTAGCTAGTAATGTCCCAAGCTTACACTTCCTCATGGCAGAGAAGTACTCCATTGTATAAGAAAGCCCATCTCTCCTCTGTCCATTCATCAGATGATAGACATTCAGGTTGTTTACACAACTTAGCTGTTACACACTGCGCTGCTGTGAACATGGGTTCATGTGTGTAGCTGTGGTGTGGTGCTTTTAATTCTTTTGGTAAGATACCAAGAAGGAAAATCGCAGGGTTGAATGGAACTTACAGTCCTAGCTTTTGGTGGAATGTCCACACTGATTTCTACAGTGCTTATATTCCGTGCTCGCACCAGCCGTGGAGAGAGGTTCCTTTTTCCTCGTAGTTCTGCCAGCTTTTGTTATCGGTTGATTTCTTGATGTTAACCGTTCTTGCTGGAGTGAGATAGAATCTCAGTGTTGTTTTCATTTGCATTTCTCTAATGACCAGTGTGTTAAACATTTTTTCAGATATTTCTTTGCTATTTCTACTTCTTCACTTTTGGGTTTGACCCTTAAGTTTGGAGGACATTATTATTATTATTTTATTTCTTTATATATTCTATCTTTCTTCTTTTGGCAGAACTGGGGATTGAACTGAGGATCTTGCACTTGCCAGGGAAGCACTCATTCCACTGAGCCATCTCCCCAGACCTCTTATACATTCTATTTTTTTTTAATTTCTTTTTTTTTAAGTTTGTACTTTTTATTATTATTTTTAAAGAATACAAAATAGTGATAGAAGAAAACATCATTATACATCATAAAAGATTTCACTAAATGAAGTAATAGGAATCCAACAGTGGTTGTTGTATTACATGATGCTATGTGCAAATTAGTTTTTCAGATTACCAGATATAAATGTATAAGTTTTGTTTTTTTAAAAAAAAAACTATAACGAAGAAGTTATAAGAAATTCAAGAGAGGAAAAAATCAGAGTAAAAACAAAAATTGTAAGCATTAACTGCTCTTTTTTTATATATTCATATAATTAGAATTCTCAAAGTAGAAAGGGGTAGGCAATAAATATTTAAAGATTTAAAATTTCTGAATTTAGTTCAACTTATAATACCACATTTCCAAGAAAAATGAACCTTTTGCACAAGAAATTTAAATAAAATCATATCAAGATACACAAAAATGAAATTGCCCAAAACTTGTTATAAAGAAAAAAAATGATTGAAGCATATACATAAAAATATTGGTTATGGAAGGACAAAATTAAATAGCATCTTCTTCCACATTAGAAAGAAAAAAAAAAAGGACCAAGTATATAAGGAACTAGACTAATTAAAGGACTGAAAGAAAAAAAAAAGATCTATCCTCTGAATTTTATACTTAGCAAGCATACCTTTGAAAACTAGTGAAATGTTTGCTAGTTATACAAACTTGAAATATTTTAATACCTCCAGACGTAGCATATAGTAAATAACAAAGAGCATAATTCAGAAGGCAAGAGTAGTTGCAGTATGTTCCTGGGTGAACAATAAAGAGCTCTCAAAGTGACAGTTATGCAGGACTATATAAAATATATTAGATGAACCCTTATTTAAAAGGTCATTGAAGATTTCTATGAAATGGTACCAATCTTATGTCGGGTTATACACATTTTTTTTCCATATATATGTGTGTATAAAGGACAAGAAGTAGCCGGGCGTGGTGGTGCATGCCTTTAATCCCAGCACTCGGGAGGCTGAGGCAGGAGGATTGTTGTGAGTTCGAGACCAGCCTGAGCTACAAAGTGAGCTTAAGGCCAGCCTGAACTGCATAGTGAGACCCTGTCTCAAAAA
>PVKA01053336.1:0-11284 GCA_004027165.1 Ctenomys sociabilis | reverse complement strand
CAGCCTCCCGAGCGCTGGGATTACAGGCCTGCGCCACCATGCCCGGCTCTCTATGGTTTCTTGAGATGTAAGATTATTTGGAGTCTTCCTTTTTATTGGCAGAGTTAATCACAGTAAACTTCTGTCTCATTTCAGCAACATTCCATAGTTCTTGATGTATTGTCATTATTCCAAGATATATTACAATTTATTATTAATTTCTTCTTTTCTCTTGGTTATTCAGCAATGAGTTAACTTTCACTTATGTGAATTTTAGTTTTCCATCCACTGATATCTAGATTTATTTCATTAGATTGGGAAGGTACTTGCTGTGATTTATTTAGGTCTTCTCATTTGTTGGGACATATTTTGTGACTTACTCTGTGATCCTGCCTAGCTAAAATTCTATATGCTCTTGAGAAAAACAAGTATTGTGTTGCAGTTCAGTACAATGCTCTTTGTAGGTCTGTTAAGCCCATCTACTGATTACTTACTGATTTTTCTCTTTGGATGCTATCCATTATTGAAAGTGGTATATTGAACCCTTCTAGTATTGTACTATTGTCTATTTTGAATATGTTTAGGTATTTTGATGTTGAATGCATATACATGTGTAATAATTACATCTTTCTTTTGGATTCTCTTTTATTATTATATAATGAACTTAGTTTTATGGCAGTTTTAGACTATTTTGCCTGATGTAAATATAGCTACTCCCAATCTCTTTTATTTAATATTTATATAAAATATCTTTATTTATCTTTTCAATTTTACTCTGTGTATATCCTTAAATCTCTATCATCCTAACTTCTTTGTGTTGGAGTTTCCTAATTTGGACATTTGGAATAATAAAAGATCCTAACTTACCAAGTAAGTGCTCAGTAGATTTTAGCTGATGCTGTAATCATTTTAGTCACCATTAATTTCTTTTAACTTTCTATTTAAAAAAGTTCAGATATATTAAAAAAAAAAAAACCCAAAAAAGTTCAAGGAACTTCTATGTGCCATCTTCAAATGTGATTATCTTATGTAACCACTGTAAAATTATTAGAGCCAGGAAATTAATGTTGCTATACTACTGTTAATGAATCATAAGCCTTACTAAAGTTTCACCAGTTGTCACACTACTATTTACATTCTGCTTGTCAGGTCTTCTTGAATTCTTCTTTAGTCTTCTTTTCTCTTGGAGTGGACATTTTTCAAGAGCACCATATGGTTATTTTTAGGATATCTCTGCATTCAGGGTTGTCTGGTATTTCTTAATGGCTCAACTTGCTTGCTGAAAAGTTATGAGATTTCCTTTTGTGATGCATATAGGAGGGATTCTTACATTTAGAAATTATCATTGTAGTATTTGTTTTTTAAATTAATTTTATTGAAAAAGAAATAGCATTGAGACAGTGTCAAAACAGGTTAGTAGGACAGTTACAGTAATTAATACATTGCATATTGCTTTCTTCATAATAGTCATTAATAGTATAAGATGCAGACATGGTAATTTGACTAAATACCATTAGTGCAAATTTTTCTTCTCTTTGAATTAAGAGAAAATAACTGTATATTTATCCTAATCATTTTGCATATACATATATAAAATATGTATATATTGTTTTGTTTTGTTTTCACTACAAAATGGTCTTTCATTTGTATTCCCTTTTTTTGTTTAGTTTTGTCAGAGATGGGTATTTCATTGCCATTTAATATTGTGGGTGCATGAATTTGGCAAAATAATCCATTATAGTTCAATAGCACATAATAGTGGTGGGTTATCTGCGGAACTGGCAATGTCAGAAGTTGTCGACTTGAGAGTTTTACACTTCAGCACATTAATATGGCTTTACTTCTTATATCTCATTTTTATACTTTTCGCTGGTTGGTTAAGAACAAGATAAAGCAAGACCTATATAATAAGAAATGTAACTTTTGTATCTGACAAGGTCAGTCAAATTCCCTCAGAATTTATCTTGAAACCCTGTACTACAGTCTGTACATCCTTTGTCAATGTCAGCCATGTGAACGAATCACGGCCATTGCTTGACCAATTTGCTGTCTGTGAAAGCCTGAGAGAAAGTTCTCTCTCCGGGTGACTCTTCCTAGTCACACTCTCCATCATCAATCACTTTTGTCTGTGGCCCCTTAATCTCCTTGATGAGAAAATTTGGGACACCATTGAGTTGCAGGATGTTACAGTACAGGTTCTCTTATGTCCTGAGTCCTCACTGAATTTGAATGGCTACCGCCAGAATGTTGGTTATCTTTGTTGCCCTTCTTTTTCTATAGTTATTTTTTGGTCTGCAAACTGAAGTTGTTAACCCTCAGGATGAGAAGTTTAATGATATTATTACCCTATAACATAGTCAATTGAGCTTAACATCACTATCTATCTGAATATCAAACACCTTAGACATATCATGGAACAGGTATTTTCCATCAATTGTTGATATGCTAAACTTTAAGTCCCTACAGAGTGTGAAAAAAATAGAAATAAACAGTTACACATTTTTACACAAAAATTTAGAAATCTAACCATTTAAAATGATGTAGCAGGATATTTCTATGGCATTTTTTTCCTGTCTCTTGTTTTCATTTATTAACTTTTTTCCCAATATTTACTTGTGAGAGAGTATAGCAGTAATTGATATGACATTAAGAGCAATATGCATTTAAAAGACCAGAATGACAGATATTCCAAGCATGGCTGCAGTGTTACATATTGCTATCCTCAGTACAGTTGCTTAGTTCACAGGTATCAGCATATATAGTTAGTCAGGGTGAGAATCCTACCAGTTAAAAGCTAGTTTCAGAAACCTGCTGAAGATTCCCAGGATCATTGCCTTAATCATCTTGTGCATATAAATGTATGGTTTTGTCCTTGTCATGTTTCCTAGCTTTTCTTCTTGCTCTCACTTTATTGTCTAATCTTAAGTTCTCACTTTCCATTTAACTGTGTTATACCTCTCAATTTTTATTTCTTGTTTTGAGTTCTTACACTAGGGAGGCTATATGATATTTACACATGTGGGTCTGGTTTATTTCACTTATGAGTATATTTTCAAGTGGCATCAACTTATACATGAAAGCTTCAAGTTTATCACTTTTTTTTTAAAATAAATTTACTGAGAAAGCAATGAGACAATTTTAAAGCTGATTAGTAGGACAGTTTCAATATCAAATGTATTGTATATTAGTGGTTATTCATAGTATAAGATGCAGACATGATATCCTGTCCAAAAACACTATTAGTACAAATCTTTCTATTCATTGAATTAAGAGAAAGTAGCTGTATATCTATCCTAACTATTTTGAATATACAGATACAAAATAGTCCTTCATTTATATCCCGTTATGTTGTTTACTTTTGTCAAAGAAGCGTATTCCATTGTCATTTAAATATTGTAGGTGTGTGGATTCAGCAAAATATTCCAATATAGTCCAGTAGTCCATAATACTAGTGGGTTATCTGTAGTAATGGCAATGTCAGAAGTTGTTGACTTGAGCCTCTTACAGCTCAACATATTAATATGGCTTTACTTTTTGTACTTTGCTTTTATACTTTTCTGCTGGATGGTTAAGACTAAGATAAATACTAAGATAAATACAGACTTGTATAACAGGAAATGTAACTTTTGTATCTGACAAGGTCAGTCAGATCCTATCAGGATTTATCATGAAACATTGTACTGCATTTGTAGATCCTTTGTCAGTGTTAGCCATGTGGATGAGCCATTGCTTCACCAATTTGCTCTCTGTGAAAGCCTGAAAGAATGTTTTATCTCCAGGTGACTCTCCATAGCCACACTCTCCATCATCAATCACTTTTGTCTGTGGCCCCATAATCTTCTTGATCAGAAAGTTTGGGAAACAACTGAGTTACATGATGTTACAGTACAGGTTCTCCTATTCTGAATCATCATTGACCATGAAAGGCTAGGGCCAAAATGTTGGCTGTCCTTGCAGCCCTTCTTTTCGTCTAATTTTTGGTTTGCAAACTTAAAATAGAGAGTTATTATTGTTACCTTACAACGTAGCCAGTGGAGCTTAACCTTACTGTCTGATTATCAAACTTATCTTAGACATAACATGGAACAGGTATTTTTCATCAAGTGTTGATATGTTAAACTTTAAGTCCCTATAGAATATGAAGAATAAAAAATTTAAAAAATAAAAAAATCAATAAAATAGGAATAAACAATTACATATTTTGCACCTAAATTTAGAAATCTAACCATATACAGCATTGTAGCAGGACAGTTGTAGGATTCTTTTTTCTTGTCTCTTGTTTTCATTTATTAACCCCCCCCCCTTTTTTTTTTGAAGCAAACATTTACTTGAGAGACAGTATGGCAGTAATTGGTATGTCATGATAACCAGTACGTATTTAGAAGGCCAGAATGAGAGACATTCCAAGCATGACCCTAATATTACACATTGATATCTTCAGTGCAGTTGCTTAGTTCACAGTTATCCACATATGTAGTGGGTCAGGGTGAGAATCCTATCAATTAACTGCTAGTTTCAGAAACCTGCTGAAGATTCCCAGGATCATTGCCTTAACTCTCTTGTGCATATAAATGTATGGTTTTTGTCCCTGTCATGTTTCCTAGTTTTTCTCCTTGACCTTGCTTCATTGTCTAATCTTTAAGATCATGCTTTCCTGTTAATTGTGTTATACTTTTCTATTTCTATTCCTTCTTCTGAGTTCTTACACTAGGGAGACTATATGATATTTACACATGTGGGTCTGGTTTATTTCATTTATGAGTATTTCTCTAAGTGGCATCCTCTTAAGTAAAAAGGCTTCAAGTTTATCATTTTTTATAGCTGAGTAATATTCCATTGTATAAAAATACCACATCTTTTTTATCCATTCCTTAGGTGACAGACATCTTGGTTGTATCCAAGATTTCCCTATCACCTATAAACATATGTGCATATGTATCACTATGATATGACATTTTCAGTTCCTCTGGGAAAATTCCTACTAGGGGGATATCTGATTTGAATGGGATTTCCACTCCTATTTTTAAGGAGGCTCCACAGTGATTTCCACAGTGGTTTCACTTGTCTACATTCACACCAGCAGTGGAAAAGGATTCCCTTTTCCCCATATCCTCTCCAACATTTGTTGTTGGTTGATTTCTTTATGATAGCCATTCTTTCTGGAGTGAAATGTTATCTCAGTGTTGTTTTAATTTGCATTTCATGGATGGCTAGCGATGTAGAGCATTTTTTCATGTATTTATTCGCTTGTTTAATTTTGTCATCTGAAAAGTTTGTGTTCATCTTGGATGCCTATTTCTGGGTTGGGCCCTAATGTTTTTTAGTTCTTTATAAATTCTAGAGAGCAGACCTTTGTCTGAGTGCTTATTAGTTATGATTCTTACCAAATTTTTGGGTTATCTTTTCACTTTGTTAGTAATTTCTTCCCAATAAGAGGAGGTCCCAGTTTCTAAGTTTTTCAAGAATTATTACCCGTGTAATTTGATTTTTCTTCATTAACTGTTTGCCTTCCTCTACATCTTCAAGAGTTTGTCCTACTTTCTCTTCATGGAGATTTAGTATTTCTGTTTGAATGTTTAGCTTAGTACATGGTGATAGACTTGGGTCAAGTTTTAATTTTAGGTATGTAGAGATCCAGGTTTTCCAGCACCATTTGTTATAGAGGTTGTGTTTCTTCCAGTAAGCATGTTTGATGCCTTTGTTGAAGATGAAGTGTCTGAGTGTCTATGGAGTTGCTTTCGCATCTTCTAATCTCTTCCATGGATCCTCAGGTCTGGGTTGTTGCCAGTACCATGCTGATTTTATCACAGTAGCATTGTAGTATAATTTCTTGCCAGGAATTCTAATGCCTCATGCCTTGTCTTTATTGCCCAGGATTGCCTTTTCTGTTGTAGGTGTTCTAAATAAATTTTAAGAATGATTTCTCTAGGACTGTGAGGTGTGTTGGTAGTTTTTTTTTTTTTTTTTTTTTTTTTTTTTTTTTTTTTTTTTTTTTTTTTTTTTTTTTTTTTTTTTTTTTTCTTTTTATGGGGATTGCATTAAATCTGTATAGCAATTTTGGGAGGTTGGCCATCTTTACAATGTTGGTTCTTCCTATGCAGGAACAGGGAATATCTTTCCATTTTCTGCAATGCTCTATGAACTCTTTTTTCAGAGTACTTTGATTTTCGTTAATAGATCTGTGACTTCCTCAGTTAGATTAATCCCTAAGTATTTCATTTTCTGTGGTACTATTGTAAAAGGTATTGTTTCTCTAGTTTCTTTCTCAGTGTGTTTTTTAGCTGTGTAGAGGAATGCAATTGACTTTTGAGAATTGATTTTGTATCCTGATATGTTTCTGAAGTTGTGTATTAATTCTAGTAGCTTTTTGGTCTAGTGTTTTTAGTCTTTTAAGTAGAGTATCATGTCATCTCCAAATAATGATAGTTTAACTTCTTTACCTATTCTTATTCCTTTTGTCTCTCTTGTCTAATGGCTCTATCTGATGATTCCAGAACTATAGCAACTAGGAGTGGTGATATAGAACATCCTAATGTTTTTCCAGATGTCAGAAAAGATTCCAGATTTTTCCCATTTAGAATTATGCTAGCCATTGGGTTGTTAAAGATGGCTTTCATCAGTTTGAGGTAGAGTCCATCTATTCCAATTTTCTGTAGGTCTTTGAATGAGTGTTGGATTTTTTCAAGAACCTTTTCCTGCATCAATTGAAATGGTCATGTTGTTTTTGGATTTGGTTCTATTGATATAGTGTATTACTTGTATAGATTTGCATTTACTGAACCATACTTGTATCCCTGCGATGAATCCTGTGTCACCATATCTCATTGATGATTTGGTGTATTCTATTTGCTAGGATTTTATTGAGGATTTTTGCATGTATGTTCATGAGGGAGATTGGCCTGCAGTTGTCTTTTTCAGTTGCATCTTTCTCTTGTTTTAGTATCAGTATAATGTTTGCCTCTGAGAATGATTTTTGGGAGGATGGCTTCCTTTTAAATTTTGTTGAAGAGTCTGAAGAGTATTGGGATTAAATGTTTTGTAAATTTCTTGTAGAATTCAACTGTGAATCTGTCAGGACCTGGAGTTCGTTTTCTTTCTTTCCCTTCCTTCCTTCCTTCCTTCCTTCCTTCCTTCCTTCCTTCCTTCCTTCCTTCCTTCCTTCCTTCTTTCTTTTGTCTTTTTCTTTCTTTCCCTGCCTCCCTCCCTCCCTCTGCCTTCTCTCTCTCTCTCTCTCTCTCTCTCTCTCTCTCTCTCTCTCTCTCTCTCTCTCTCTCTCTCTCTCTCTCGTTGGAACCAGGGATTGAACTCAGGCCCTTGTGCTTGCCAGGAAAGAGCTTATTCCACTGAGTCATCTCCCCCGGTCCCTGGACTTTTCTTTGTCTGTACGTTTTTTAGTTTTTTTTATTACTTTACATTTTGTGTTTTATTGGGTTATTGGTTCTTGATGATTCAGTTTTGGTAATTTGTACCTGTCTAGGAATCCGTCCATTTATTCTGTGTCTTCTATTCTGTGAAAATAAAGGTTCTCAAAGTAGCTATTCATGATCTTCTGAATTTCCACAATGTCTGTGGTAATTCCACCCTTTTCTTTCCTCATTGCTTGTATTGGAGTTTTTCTTTTTTCTTTTTGATAAGGTTAGCTAGGGGCTTATGAATTTTATTTAATCTTTCAAGGAACCAGCTGTTTGATTTGTTAATTCTTTGAATTGTTTTCTTTGTCTTGATTAAAATAACCTCTGTTTTAATCTTTATAATTTACTCCCTTCTTTGGATTTGGGTTTGGTTTGCTCTTCCTTTTCTAGACCTTAGAGGTTCAGCATTATGGTATGTTCTGTTTTACAAATGTGTAAGTACAGTCATAAATTTCCCTCAAAGAACTGCTTTCTTTGCATACCTGATGCAAAAGTAAGGACAAATTCTGACCATTTGTCCTTAAATTTTCATTGAATTGTAGGTATTGCTTAATTTCTTGTTTAATTTCATGTGTAGTCCCTTGGTTACTGTGGAGGGTGTTGTTTTATTTCCATGTATTTATGAGGTTTTTTTTTTGCTTATTTCCAGTTTCATTGCACTGTGGTCAGATAATATGCATGGGGACAATTTCTGTATTCTTGCATATACTTAAGTATGATCTATGGACCAGTATGTGCTCTGTTTTAGAAAATGTTTCTTTTGCAGGTGAAAAAAAAAATGTGCATTTAGCTGTGTTTGGTTGGAACATTTTGTATCTGTGTACTAAGTCCATTTGTTCCAAGTTCTGGTTCAGTTCTGGTACTTGTTTGCTAATTTTTCATCTGCTTGACCTATTTTGAGACAATGGGGTTTTAAGGTCCCACGTTCAGATTGTGGTATTGGATATTATATTTTTTGTGTCCGTTAAGATTTATCTTATATAGTTGTGTACTCCTGTGTTTGGTGTGTACATATTTATGACTGTTACCTCTTCCTCTTGAATTTTCCCCTATCCCGTATGTAGTGGCCATATTTATTTCATTTCATTGTTCTTGGTTTGATGTTCAAATTGTCTGCAAACAGGATTGCTACCCCTGCTTTTTTCTGAGGTTCTGAAGTGTGTAGTATTGTCTTTTATCCTTTGATTTTTTGCCTTTAAATTTCTTTGTGAGTTAAGTGTGATTCATGTATGGAGCATAATGTTGGATTTTGTTTCCTAGTTGACTGTGCCAGTCCATTTTTTTTTTTTATCGGTCCATTTAGTTCATTTACACCAATGGTTATAATTGACATGTGTTGACCTATGATTGACATTTTATTTACTTGTTGTTTTATACACGTTTTTCTGCTGTGTTTAGTTATTTGCCCTATTTGGTGGGTTGTTTTCATTCTCATTTGTGGAGTTCTGGTCATTTTGGTCCCTCTCTAGAATATCTTTTAATAGTCTATAGAGTTGGTTTTGTCATCGTGAAATTGTTTAGTTGTTCTTTTCCATGGGAATATTTCACTTCTCTATTAACCTTGAGAGACAGTTTTGCAGGGTATAGTAGTCTGGGCTGGAATTTGTTTTCATAGAGAACTCGAAGTACTTGTTGCATGTTCTTCTTGACTTCGTGGTTTGTGAAGAGAAGTCAGTTCTCATTCTGATGGGTTTTCCTTTAAATGTGATGTTTCTTTTCTCTTGTAGCTTTTAGTATATTGTTCTTATTGTGGATTTTTGGGATCTTGACTATTATACGTCTCGATGTGATTTGAATTGGGTTGATGTTTCTTGGAGGTATATAGATGCTTCGGTTACCTGAATGTTAGATTGTTTTCTTATATTTTAGATAATTTCTGTGTTACTTCTGACCATATACTTTTTATATTATTTGTATTGACTCCTTCTTTCTCATTGATGCCTATTAGTCTCACATTGTTCATCTTCGCATCATCTTGCAGATCATGAACTATTTTTTCCTTAATCCTAGTTGTTTTTTTTCCATAATTTTATTGAGAAACAAATAGTAATGAGACAGTTTCAAATCAAATTAGTAGTATAATTTCAATAATTAATACATTGCAGGTTGTTTTCTTACTGCTTAATTGTTGTGTGAGAAAACAGTTTCAAATCAAATTAGTAGTATAATTTCAATAATTAATACATTGCAGATTGTTTTCTTACTGCTTAATTGTTGTGTGAGAAAACAGTTTCAAATCAAATTAGTAGTATAATTTCAATAATTAATACATTGCCGATTGTTTTCTTACTGCTTTAATTGTTGTATGAGATGCAGACATGATATTCTATTTACAAACACTGTTAGAACAGATCCCTCTATTCATTAAATTTAGAGAATGTAGCTATATATCCAGTCTTAATATTTTGAATATGCAGATACAAAGTGGTCATTGATTTGTATCCCCTCTTTTGTTTAGTTTTGCCAATTAAATATTATAGGTGTGTGAATTCAGCAAAATATTCCCAAATAGTCCAGTAGTCCATAATAGTATTGGGTTTTCCGTATGTCTGGCAGTGTCAGAAGTTGTTGACTTGAGTCTTTCATAGCTCAGCATAATAATACAGTTTCAATTATTATACTTTGGTTTCATAGTTTTCTGCTGGCTGGTTAAGACCAAGATAAAGCAAGACCTATGTAAGAAGAATTATAGCTTTTGTATCTAATTATGGTCAGTCAAAACCCCTCAGGATTTATCCTGAGACCTTGTACTGCAGTTTATAGATTCTTTGTCAGTATCAGCCATGAGGATGAGTCACGGTCATTGCTTGACCGATTTGCTTTCTGTGAAAGCCTGAGAGAATATTTTCTCTCCAAGTCACTCTCTTTAGGTACACTCTACATCATTGATCACTTTCTTCTTTGGCCCCATAATCTCCTTGATGAGAAAATTTGGGACACCATGAGTTGCAGGATGTTACATTACAGGTTCTTATATGTCCTGAGTCTTAATTGACCTTGAAAGGCCACCACCAAAATGTTGGCTGTCCTGTGGCCCTCTTTTTTTCTCTAATTTTAGGTCTGCAAACTTAAGTTGTTAACCCTGCAGAAGAGAAATTTATTGTTATTATCATACATCATAGGCTGTTGAGCTTAACCTCACTATCTGTCTGAATATCAAACATCTTAGGCTTAACATGGAACAGGTATTTTTCATCAAGTATTATAATGTAAAAAAATTTAAAACATTAAAATATATTTTAAAAATTGGAATAAACAATTATGTATATTTACATATAAGTTTAGAAATCTAACCATATACAGCATTATAGCAGGATAGTCCTGCATCACTCATTTTCCTTTCTCCTGCCTTTGTTCACCACCTCTCTCCTTTTTAAACAAACATCTACACAAGAGATAGCTCGGCAGCAACAGGCATGTCATGACACATAGCATCTATTCAGTAGACCAGAATGACAGGCACTCTCAGCCTGAACCTACTACTACAAATTGTTATCTTCAGTGCAGTTGCTTAGTTCACAGGTATCAGCATATATAGTTAGTCAGGGTAAGAACCCTTCCAATTAACTGCTGGATTCGAAAATCTTAAGATTCTGATGATCATTGCCTTGACCATCTTGTACATATAACTGTATGGCTTTGCCTCTGTCATGTTTCCTAGCTCTTCACCTTGCTCTATATTCATTGTCTAGTCTTCAAGTTCTTGTTCTCCTTTTAAGTGTGTTATACCTTTCTATTTGTATTTGTTCCTTTGAGTTATTATACTAGGGAGACTATACAATATTTACATAAGTGTGTCTGGTTTATTTTACTTATGAGTGTATGTTCAGGTGGCATCCACTTAAATATGAAGGCTTTGAGTTTATCATTCTTTTTTTTTTTTTTTTTTTTTT
>PVKA01053335.1:0-11290 GCA_004027165.1 Ctenomys sociabilis | reverse complement strand
AAAGACAACCCACAAACTTTGAAAAAATCCTAACTAACAAGCAATCAGACAGAGGTCTACTGTCTAGAATTTATAAAGAACTAAGATATAACAGGGCCCTCAAATTTAAAGACCCAATTCAGAAATGGGCATCTGAGATGAATACACACTTCTCAGAGGACGAAATTAAAGAAGCGAACAAATATATGAAAAAATGCTCGACATAGCTAGCCATTCGTGAAATGCAAATAAAAACAACACTGAGATATCATCTCACTCCAGAAAGAATGGCTATCATAAGGAAATCAACCAACAACAAATGTTGGAGAGGTTGTGGGGAAAAGGGAACACTTTTCCACTGCTGGTGGGAACGTAGACTGGTACAACCATTGTGGAGTTCAGTATGGAGACTCCTCAAAAGAATAGGACTAGAAATCCCATTCAAGCCAGCTATCCCCCTACTGGGAATTTTCCCAAAGGATTTGGATACACTGTATCATAGAGATATATGTGTCCCTATGTTTATAGCAGCACAATGTGTGATAGCAAAATCTTGGAAACAACCAAGATGTTCATCACATGAGGAATGGTTGAAAAAGATGTGGTATTTCTATATAATGGAGTATTACTCAGCTATTAAGAATGATAAGTTTGAAGCATTTATACTGAAGTGGATGTCACTTGAACATATATTCATAAGTGAAATAAACCAGACACACATGTGTAAATATCGTATAGTCTCCCTAGTATAACAAGCGAAAAGCAGATATACAAAAGGAAATGTACAACAAGTAAAATCAGTTGAGTCAGATAAGGCAAAGTGAATGGCATATGCTGCAGGATACTAATCAGCTTTTCTTCTGGATGGTTAACAACCTAAGATCACAAGTCAGAGTTGGAGAAATAGAAGAGCCACAAGGCCAGCCAACATTTTGGACCTAGCCTTTCAAGGTCAATGAAGGCTCAGCACATAGGAGAACCTGTACTGCAATATCATGAGACTCAGGTGAGCTCCAAATTTTCTGAGCAAGGAGATTGTGGAGCCACAGAGGAAAGAGATTGAAGTTCCATAGTGTGCCTGGGGAGAGTCACATGAAGAGGAAATTTTCTCTCAGGCTCTCACAGAGCGCAATCTGGTCAAGCATTGGCCGTGACTCATCCACATGGATTACACAGACAAAGGAACTACGGAATAATGTACAGGACTACAAGATAAACCCTGAGAAGACTTCACTGACCACATAGGAAATAAAGAGTTCATGTGTTGGTATATAAGTTTTGATCTACCTAGGTCTTAACCATCCAGCAGAAAAGTATAAAAGTATAAAAATGAAGTATACATCGTGAGCCCATAATATTAAGCTGAGCTGTAAATGGCTATGGTCGACAATTTCTTTGAATAACTCCCTATGGTTGCAGAATGCTGGACTGTGTTGGATTGTGGTGTCGAATTCAAGCACCTAAGGTAGTTGAATGTCAACGGAGTGCCCACTTTTGACAGGTGTAGACAAAAGAAGGATTGTAGAAAGAAAAGATCAGGATGTGTGTGTATAGACAGTACAGTTGGGATAGATAACGCTGTGCTTCTACATAATTCTATGATAGGCAAGATCTGCACTAATGGTGGTTAGACAGGATATTATGTCGGATTTTAGTGCTACGGTCATCCACTAGCTAAATAATTATTGAATTTTTGATATAATTTCAGCTATAAAAAAACCTGTAAATATAATATCATGTATGCACCTTGTACAATACCAAAACGTTATGAAAACAGTTTTCTATGTATTAATTCATCGACTCTGTATGGTTAAGGTGTTTTGAAACTGTCTGATTGACATTTGTATTTTAATAAAATAAAAATAAATGGAAAAAAAAAGAGGTAAGTTTTAAAAGGGGGAACAAACATCTTTCCCTCCCTTATATTGCAAGCAGGCTCTCTCTCTTACAGTGGGTGTACTACTTGCACCATCTCCATGGCCTCGTCTTGTACATGCTCAGAGTGTTTACAAAGTGAGGACTTTGGCCCTCTATTGAATTAGATTTTGAACTTATAAACTTCTCAAATTCACACAGTTAATCAACCATTACAACATCTTGGACCTCAAACATCCACCCTATAGCATAACTTTTACAACCTAAATTGTAGAACTGAAACTGACACAATAAACAACATCCTAGAGTGGTAAGGGCATGTCCTCTGTACACTGGCATGTAGAACTGCTGAGCTACTTAGTCAAACTCCTAGAATTTTGAAATTGGCACAACATTTCAACCATTTATGCCCAGTTTAATAAAGGTTTAGTTACCAGTTCTTGCGAGGTGTTAAAGTCTTCAGGAAGGGGAATTTATTGGAAGGTTGTTGGAGATGAACCCTTGAAGGGGTTAGCAGGAACTTTACTCCTTCCTTTTCCTCTTTTTAACTTCTTAGCCACGAAATGCATAGTTTTCCTTGCCACATGCTCTACACCATGATCAGCTGCCTCATCATCAAACCAACAGGTTCAACTAACATGGGGTGAAACCTCAAAATGTAAGTTAAAATTAACCTTTTCTTTTTATAAACTGATTTTCTTAAGCATTGTTTATAGTGACTCAAAATTGACTTTCACAATTATAGACTGGGATAACACACCCAGGGTCAATTCCTGATCAATTTCTGATTTGCCTATGGATTTTTGATTGAAATGTGAAGGCAATCATTAAAGTCCCAAAACACTGGAAATATAGCATTTCAAAACGTGTGTCATCAATATACTTGCAAGGAAGCAATGAACTTGTCATTGATGTATAGGAGATTAAAAATATATGTCCCTCTTCCTAAGTCAGTTAGAAAAGAGGGGGAGATAGAGCTATGCAAGACCTTAATAGCTCCATACTGAAGAGCTTTAAAAGGCCAATCACTTGAGAACTGCATTCCTTCCTTCCTTAACTCATTCAAGTAACATTCACAAAAATACAGACATTGAACATCAATCTGGAAGACACTGGGCTGAAAACTATGTACATGAAATTAAATGCTATATAGTTACTGCCCTCAAACTATCCTATTAATGAGAAGTAATTTGTGACACTGTTTACAATCACGTGCTTGTCAAACCCTCAAGGTAGCATTTATGTTCTGAAACTATTATGTATTGGTTAATTTGTTTTTTCTTAACACCGATGTTCAATTTGCTAGAGTCAGAAATGAAAACATCTGACTATTATATATCCTTTAGTTTCAATTTAAGTTTGAATTTTGAATTCAGAAAATTTTAATATTAATTTTGAATCTAGAAAATTTAATAGTCATTTTTAAAAGACATTTGGAAAATAGTTAACTGAAAAAGTAAATGTGGAACAATTTTACAGTCCATGTTACAGTGCATTTACAAATGCAATTTTCAGTTCCTTTTCCCTGAGGGACAATCAAAACCTTCCAAATATTAAATAACCTCATCAGTTATATGCACACGCACATATACACGCACACACACACACACACACAACACACACACACGAGCATATGTGCACCCAAGGATAGAATCTGGTGTGATAATAAATTAGGATATGAAACTAAGTTGTGTATAAATGCTCATTAAACCCATGAAGAACCAGAGGCAGTTTTTGGAACTTCTGAATCCTAGTGTTGAAGGATGAAATTTTGTACTTCTTTGACAGTAGTGAATTTAATATTTCCTTCTTGTGAGGAGAATATCAAGGATGAAGCTCAGTGATATTTGGGTTGGATTCTAGCAAGTACTTCCTTAATTATAATTCAAACTGATAATTTGGTATTTCTGATGCAGTGTTTAACAATGGATCAGATTTCCTAACAAAGTAATGAACTTCATGTCATTGGAAATGTTCAAGAAGTTAGTGTTCACATTCTAACTTTCAAAATTAAATTAAAAGGATTCCTTCATTTTGAGAATACACAGATAAAATTTCTTTCCCACATATATTAGTGTCTTCATTATAGAAAAAATGAGAATTAGAGTTAATGAAAATGAAAGAAACTTTAATATATTTATAAGATAATGATTTATATTGTGTTTTTTCATAGAAGCCTCCAATTTACTTTTATGTTAAGCTTTTCTAGAAAAGAGAGTTTACAAGTAACTTCTATATTTGATTTGTATGTATTTCATATTGTTAAGCACTGCTCTCTCCTTTAAAATAGAGATGTATCCAAGTGCTGAAAATTATTTCTAGTTAGTAATAATTTCAATTTGATTCCTTACTAGTTAGAATAAATGTTTTTTTGAACAATAACTAATTTTGTCTTAGATTCTGTGAAATATCAATAAAGAAACTTATGATTCAGTTACCAGAATTACACTCTCTAGTCATTAAGTGAATTCACAATACTCTCTCAAAGCAACATATAATAAATGCAGAGTGAGAATCCCTGGAGTGAAAATCTGAAATTTGATACATACCAATATTCAAAACATTTTCAAAGTTAGTGTTTCAGATTGTGAATTATTTGAATTTTAGATATTCTTATTAAAGCTACTCAGCCAATAAAGTTTAGGCAAATGTTCCAAAACATGAAAACTTTAGGATCTGAACTATTACTGGTTCCAATTACTATAGGTAAGGAATGCTCAGACTTGAGATTTGTATTTTCCGTTTTAGACAAAGCTCAGTTTTACCTATGATTTTATTGTTTATAATATTTTTATTCATTTTAATGAGAAAACAAGAAAAAAAGCAACGAAAGAGTATCAAAACAGGTTAGTAGGACAGTTACAATGATTAAGACATTTCATATAGTTGTCTTCCTAGTACTTATTCAGAGGACAAGAGGCAGACATAAAATCTTATCTAAACAATACTACTACAAACCTTTCTTTTCATTGAACTAATAAAAAATAGCTGTATATCTATCATAGGTATCTTGTACATATGTATTTTAACAAGAAAATGGTCCATTAATTATATCCCTCTTTTTAGTTTTATTTTGTCAGAGACAGGTGTTCTATGGCAGTTAGAGAAGCTATTTTGGAAGACGTCTTTATTTTTAATTTTCTTTATGAGTTGGATGTTTCTTTCCTTTTTTAAAATAATTTTATTGAGAAACAAACAGTAATGAGACAGTTTCAAAACCGATTAGTAGGATAGTTTCAATGATAAATACATTGCATATTGTTGTCTTAGTGGTTATTCACTGTACAAGATGCAGACATGGTATCCTGTCCACAAACACTATTATAACAAATCTTTTATTCATTGAATTGAGAGAATGTAGCTATATATCTATCCTATCTGTTTTGAATATACAGATACAAAATGGTCATTCATTTGTTTATTTATTTATTTTTTGCAGAACCGGGCATTGAACTCAGGCCCTTACTCTTGCCAGGGAAATGCTTATTCTACTGAGCTATCTCCCTGGCCAAAAACGTTTTTTTTTGGCTGAACTGGGTACTGAACTCAGGCCCCTGCACTTGCCAGGAAAGAGCTTATTCCACTGAGCCATCTCCCTGACCCCAGTCATTCATTTGTATACCCCTTTTTGCTTAGTTTTGTCAAACAATGGTCCATTGTCATTCAAATATGATAGGTACATGAATTCCGCAATGTATTCCAATATAGTCCATAATAGAAGTGTGTTTTCCATAGGATTGACAATTTCAGAAGTTGTTGACTTGAGCTTTTCACAGGTCAACATATTAATATAGCTTTACTTTTTATAACTAGTTTTTATACTTTTCTGCTAGATGGTTAAGACCAAAATAAAGCAAGACCTATATAAAAAGAAATGCAATTTTTGTATCTGTTAAGGTCAGTCAAGTCTCCTCAAGTTTTATCCTGAGACCCTGTACCACACTTTTTCAGTGTCAGCCATGTAGATGAGTCATGGCCATTGCTTGACCAAATTTCTGTCTGTCAAAGCCTGAGAGAATGTGACTCTCCTTAGGCACACTCTACATCATCAATCACATTGCACTGTGGCCCCATAATTACTTGATGAGAAAATTTGGAACAAAACTGAGTTACATGATGTAACAGAACAGGTTCTCCTATGTCCTGAGTCTTCAATGACCTTGAAAGGCTAGGGCAAAATGTTGGCTGTCCTTGCAGCCCTTCTTTTTCTCTAATTTTTGGGCTGCAAACTTAGGTAGTTAACCCTCCAAAAGAGAAGCTTATTATTACCCTACGATATATGCACTTGGGTTTAACATAACTATGTGTCTGAACATCAAACATCTTAGTCATTAAATGGAACAGGTATTCTCTACTAAGTATTGATATGTTTAACTTGAAGTCCCTACAGAATGAGCCAAAAAATTTAAAAAACACATTTAAAAATATGAATAAACACGTATGTTTACAAAGAAATTTAGAAATTTAACCATATATGTCATTGTAGCAGGAAAGTCCTGTGACTTTTTTTTCTTGTTTGTTTTATTCATTTATTACACTTTAAAAATTACTTTAGAGACAGTATGGCAACAATTGTCATGTCATAACAAGCAGTATGTATTTAGAAGACCAGAATGGTAGGCATTCCAAGCATGACCCCACTATTACACACTACTATCTTCAGTGCATTGGCTCAATTCACAGGTATCAGCATATATAGCTAGCCAGGGTTGGAATCCCACCAAATAACTGCCAGTTTCAAAAACCTGCAGATAGCTCTCAGGATCAATGCCTTACCTATCTTTGCATATAAATGTATGGCTTTGCCCCTGTCATGATTCCTAGCTTTTCTCCTCGCCCTCACTTCATTGTCTAATCCTTAAATTCCTGCTTTCTTTTTAATTGTGTTATACCTTTCTGTTTGTATTTCTTTTGAGTTCTTATGCTAGGGATACTGTGCAATATTTACACACATGGGTCTAGTTTATTTCATTTATGAGTATATCTTCAAGTCACATCCATTTAATGCAAATGCTGCAAGTTAATCATTCTTTATAGCTGAGTAATACTCCATTGTAATGTCACATCCTTTTCATCCATTCCTCAGGTGATGGGTATCTTTTTTTTCCCCAAGATTTTGCTATCACAAATTGTGATGCTATAAACATAGGTACACGTTTATCACTATCATATGACTGCTTCAGTTTCTCCAGGAAATTCCCAGTAGGGGGATAGCTGGCTTGAATTGGATTCCCAGTCCTAGTTTTTAAGGAGTTTCCACACCTATTTCCACAATGGTTGTACCAGTCTACATTCCCACCAGCTTTGAAGAAGAGTTCCTTTTCCCCTAGAGCTTCTCCAACGTTTTTTGTTAGTTGATTTATTTATGATAGCCATTCTTCTGGGGTGAGATGGTATCACATTGTAGTTTTAATTTGAATTTTACAGATGGCTAGTGATGTGGAACATTTTTCATTTATTTATTTGCTTCTTTCATTTTGTCCTCTGAGAAGTATATGTTCATCTCAGATTCCCATTTCTGGATTGAGTCTTTAAATTTAGGGGCCCTAATGTTTTTTACTTATTTAGAAATTCTAGAGAGCAGACCTTTGTCTGAGTGCTTATTATTTAAGATTTTTTTCCAAATTTGTGGGTTGTCTTTTCACTTTGTAACTAATATCTTCTGATGTGCAAGAACTTGTGAAGAGGAGGTCTCAGTTGTTAATTATTTCAAGTATTAAAAGAGAGCTCGTGTGGAGGGTTCCAGAGAGCTGTGATTTGATTTTAGTTCATGATCTCTTTGCTTACCCTGATGTCTTCAAGAGTTCCTCCTACTTTCTCTTCCAAGAGATTGAGTGTTTATGTTTTAATGTTTAAATCTTTAGTCCATTTTAACTTTAGCTTAGTACATGGTGATGGATCTGCGTTTTTGCCATGTATAGAGCTAATTTATAAAGCACCATTTATTAAAGAGTCTGTCTTTCTTCCAGTGAGCATGTTTGGCCACTTTTTGAAGGTGAGATGGCTGAGTGTGTTGGTAAAGATTTCTGTATCTTCTAATCTATCACCTTGATCATCAGGTCTATTTTGTTGCCAGTACCATGCTAATTTTATCACCGTAGCTTTGTAGTACAATTTCAAGTCAGGAATTATACTGCCTCCTACCTTGTCTTTGTTGCCCAGGATTGCCTTTGCTATTCTAGGTCTCTTCTGGTTCCAAATAAATTTTAGGAACAATTTCTATAGGTCTGGGAGGTATGTTGGTAGTAGTTCACTAGCGATTACATCAAATCTGTACAGCAATTTTGCGAGTATGTCCATATTCACAATGTTGGCTCTTCCTATCCAGGAGCAGGGAATATCTTTCCATTTTCTGAAATCCTATGCAATCTCTTTTTCAGAGTACTGTAATTTTATGAGATTGCATTTTGCTTCTTTTCTTTGTCATTTTTTATAACACTGTCCTCTGACCTGTGGTGTAAAACTTTGGTGCAGTCATAACCTTAGCACCTACTAAAATTTAGGTGCAGATCTACTAAGTTTGAGTTGATCCCGTTGTGCCTGGCTTGGGTCTGGCTACTCTGCTCATCTCCTTGCTATAGCCCTTGGAGGTGACCTTGTTGTACCCCTCTGGCAAGATTTTCTACTCCTTGATTATCTGTGTGGTTTTGTTCCCTAGTCTCTCTGCAGGGACTTCAGATGAAGAGTTTCACCTCAGTGCTGTATGCCATGCCTGCACTGGGTCTGGAGGAGTCCAAGGGGCCCAGGAAAGTGCAGAAGCTCTCCCACACACTCATGGGGCCTGGGCTTGGTTGAGTCTGGAGGCATGCTGAGAGAATTTCAGAAGTTCTTACTCACAAGACAGTCTTGGGCTTGGCCTGTAGAGGTCCAGAGGACATGGGGAAGTGCAGAATCTTACCCACACACTGGCATGACCTGGGCTTGGGTTGGTCTGGAGGGTTCCTGAGAGCTCGGAGGAAGTTTTCACTCACAGGATGGGCTCAGGCTTGGTCTGGAGATGTCGAGCAGGTTCAAAGGAGCCCAGAAGTTCTCCCACAGACTCTCAGGTCCTGGATTGGGCGGCTCAGGAGGAGTCCTGAGGGCAGCAGAAGTTCTTACTCACAAGGGGAGCCTGGGCTTGGTCTGGAGAGGCCCAGCATGTGCAGGTAACTGCAGAAGTGCTCCCACACACTTTCAGAGCCTGGCAATATTATTTTAAAGGTGGTAAGAGAAATAAAAATGTGAGGAAATAAAGGAGTTTTCAGAGTAGTAGTAGGAAATTTCCATGAATTTCAACAATATGAAATCCCAGTGAATTAGTTAGAAAAAAAAGTCAACATTAATCTAAGTTTTGAGGAGTTTGCAGGGGACGAAGAGAGAGGGAGAGAGATAGTTTAAGACTAACAAAAATATGGCTGTGTTTCTGTACATTGGCAGCTTAGTAGAACTTAAGAGAATGTAGTGGGATAGTGTCTTTATTAGGTAGTATGTTTAAAAATTGGTTAAGAAGGAAGAAAGAAAACTAAGTCATATCTCCAAGTCAAGAAAATGACATTTTAGAGGAAGAGATATAAAAAGCAAAACTGGAGTTTGCGGTTAGCCAAGAGTATAGCCCTGCACATCAGAATACAAGAAGGTTGCATTATTTATTTATTTATTTATTTATTTATTTATTTATTTATTTATTTATTTATTTATTTATTTTTGCTGGGTGGTCCCAGGTTTATTGGCACTGCCTGTAGGAGAAGATGTTGGGCTTCTTAGTGGTGAAGCAGGGTTTGTGCTGGTGACTCAGGATCCGCTGGGGCAGTGAGGACTTAATTTTTGAGTCATAGAACTGCTTGACAGCGGGCCCGTGGCACTTGCTGCCTGTGATCTCCTCCACCTTCATGATCTGGATGGAGTGGGCAGGAGCTCAGTGTCAGGTGCCTGTGTCCCAGTGGCACTGGGTGATGGTGCCTGCTGTGGTCAGGTCCCGGTACTCCTGGTACGTGTCATGGGTGCTACTGCAGCCATATACTGAAGTTCTTCACCCATAGAGGAGACTTCACAGACACCTGCCCAGAGTAGAGTTCTTCCCTGAAAATTTCTTCATCTTCTTCAGCTGAGATAGGAAGTACCAGAAACGGGACTTGGCAACAACATGGTTGGGTGCAAAAATCTGCATGCAGTAGAGAGGTGGCATGAGGCACTTTGGGGTGGTTAGACAGCGCCCCACCACCTTGTATTCCTGAGTGTGCCAAGGCCTTTATGGTGCTCCCCTCTCATTTGCCACCACTCACAAAAGGAAAACTGAATTAATTGTTAAAAAGGAAAAATAATCTAAGATGGGGAAAGGAAGGAAGGGATAAGGGACAAAAAAATGGAAGGCAGTTATATTATTAGTGTCTCTTTGTAGAAAATAAAAGTTTGTGGCAATATCTAATGGGGATTTTTAATGTTTTAAAACTTGTTTATTTATTTATATATTTGATACAGGGTATCACTGTGCAGCTTGGACTCATGATAATCCTCCTTTTTTCTCCATCTCCCCAGCACTGGAATTACAGGTGTGCTCCACCTTGCCTGGATTTGGTGGCCGGCTCCATGCCTGGGGACCAGGCTAGCACAGCATGTGGTATCGGGATAGAAGCTAGGTCTTTGCACTTGCCAGGCAGCCACTTCGACAGCTGAGCTATCTCCCCAGCTCTATTGGGTAATTTTTATTCCCATATCTTGTACTTTCAGTAACTACTTTAAAGATAATAATATGCAATGCATTAATTATTGTTATTCTATCATCTTGTTATGAAAGTTTTCTTTTTTGTGTAAACTAAAAAATTTTAAAAATTGCATTAATCTTTAAAACAAATGGACATATTATTTTCTGACACCGAGGGAGAAGGTGGAATAGAGCTGTGAAAGTATACATTAGAAAATTAAAATATAAAGAAAGCTGGCAATAAATCACCTCTTTATTATTATTATTATTAATTATTGTTGTTATTTTTATTATTATTTTTGGCTGAACTGGGGATTGAACTCAGGCTCTTGCACTTCCCAGGGAAGCGCTTATTCTACAGAGCCATCTCCGCAGCCCCAAAACTATTTCTTTAGATTAGGTGCTGAGTGTCATGGAAGAGGAATTGACAAGCATAGGTGGAATGCTTACAAGCAATATTGTGAGGTGCTCTTCCCTCCCAACCTACCTCATAAGATATGCTTATTTCTGCTTGTCTACTGAAGGGAGCAGTTGATACTTGTTTTTTCCTTTTTAATTTTTATAACGTTTTTATGACCAATTTTGTATACTTATATCTGGTAGTCAAACCAATTAATTTGAATACAGCAATATACAATATAACAACAGTTGTTCAATTTCTATTATTTTGTTTAGTAAAATTCTCTATTTCTTCTAATGTTTTTCCTATTCTTATTCTCTTTAATAAATAAATGAAAAACATTAGTTATATAGGTC
>PVKA01053334.1:0-11289 GCA_004027165.1 Ctenomys sociabilis | reverse complement strand
TACCTATGTTTATAGCAGCACAATGTGTGATAGCAAAATCTTGGAAACAACCAAGATGTCCATCACATGAGGAATGGTTGAAAAAGATGTGGTATTTCTATACAATGGAGTATTACTCAGCTATTAAGAATGATAAGTTTGAAGTATTTATACTGAAGTGGATGCCACTTGAACATATACTCATAAGTGAAATAAACCAGACACACATGTGTAAATATCATATAGTCTTGTGACATTCTTTTGTCTTATTTTTCATATACTACCTTTTAAAAAAGGGCAGTGTAGTATGTCATGATAAGAAGTACATATTCAGAAGATCAGAATGGCAGATCTTTGGAGTGTGGCCCTTCTATTACACTTTGTTAAATTCTGTGTAGTTGCTTCTTTCACAGGTATCAGCATATATAATTAGCCGGGGAGAGAATCTTACCCCTTAACTGTAGTTTCAAAAATCTCCTGATGTTTCTCAGGATCATTGTCTTACCTACCTAGTGTGTATAAGTGAATGGTCTTGCCTCTGTCATGTTTCTCAACGTTTCTCCTTGCCCTCTCCTCATTGTCTAATCTTTAAGTTTTCACTTCCCTTTTAATTGCGTTATATTTTTCTATGTGCAATTCTTCTTCTGATTTATAATAGGGAGACTATACGATGTTTGCACATGTGGGTCTGATTTATTTTGGTATAAATATGTCTTCAAATGGCCTCCACTAGTTTTGAAACATGTGGAGAGCCAATTTTTCTAGCAGCATTTTTTAAAGAGGCTATCTTTCTTCTAGTAAGTGTGTTTGGCCACTTCGTCGAAGATCAAGTAGTTGACTACGTTCGTAGAGGCCTCTGTATCTTCTAATCTATTCCATTGGTTCTCAGGTCTATTTTGTTGCCAGTACCATGCTAATTTTATCACAGTGGCTTACAAATTACAATTTCAAGTCAGGAATTCTGATGCCTCCTTCCTTGCCTGTTGGCCAGGATTGCTTTTGGTATTCTAGGTCTTTTCTGGTTCCAAATAACTTGTAGGAATGATGTCTCTAAGTCTGGAAGGTATTTTGTTGGTAGTTTGACAGGGATTGCACTGCATCTGTACAAGAATTTTGGGAGTATGGTCATCTTCATGATGTTGGTTCTTCCTACCCAGGAGCAGGGTATATCTTTCCATTTCATGAAATACTCTATGATCTCTTTTTTTAGAGTACTATAAATTTCCATGAAAAGATCTTTAACTTCTTTAGTTAGATGAATTCCAAGGTATTTAATTTTCCTTGGTGCTATTATAAAAGGTATTGTTTCTATAGTTTCCCTCTCAGTGTGTTTGTTATCTGTGTATAGAAATGCTGTTGATTTTGAGTATTGACTTTATATCCCGCTATGCTACTGAATTTGTGCATTAATTCTAGTAGCTTCTTGGTGGAGTTATTTGGGTCTTCCAAGTAAAGTATCATGTCATCTGCAAATGATGATAATTTAACTTCTTCTTTACCTATTCTTATTCCTTTTATTTCTCTGCCTTATCTAATGGCTGTAGCTAATGATTCTAGAACTATATTGAGTAGGAGGTGTGATAGAGGACATCTTGTCTTGTACCATATCTAAGAGTGAAAGATTTCAGTTTTTACCCATTTAGAATTATGTTAGCCTTTGGGTTTTCATAAATGGCTTTTATCAGATTGAAGCAGAGGCCTTCTATTCCAATTTTCTGTAGAACTTTGAACATGAACGAATGTTGGACTTTGTCAAAAGCCTTTTCTGCATCAATTGAAAATATCATGTAGTTTTTACTTTTCACTCTACTCGTAAAGTGTATTACATTTATAGGTTTTAGAATACTGAACCATCCTTGCATCCCTGGTATAAATACTACCTGGTCATGGTGTATGATCTTCATGATTTGGTGCATTCTGTTTGCTAGGATGTTATTGAGGATTTTTTTCATCTATGCTCATGAGGGAGATTGGCCTGTTTTTCTCTTTTTTAGTTCTGTCTTTCCCTGGTGTTGTGATCACTATAATACTTGTCACCAGGAATGAGTTTTGGAGCACTATTTCCCTTTCAATTTCACAAAAGAGTTTGTGAAGTGTAGGGATTACGTCTTTTACAAATTTCTTGTAGAATTCAGCTGTGAATCCATCAGGACCTGGACTTTTCTTTGTTGGCAGGATTTTTATTACATTTCGTATTTTGTTGGCTGTTATTGGTTTATTGAGAATTGTTGTATCTTCTTGATTCACTTTTGGTAATTTGTACCTATCTAGGAACCTGTCCATTTCATGTGTGTCTTCTATTCTGTAAAGATTCTCAAAGTAGCTATTGATAATCTTCTGAATTTCCTCTGGGTCTGTGGTGATTACACCCTTTTCATTCCTTATTGTTTATATTTGAATTTTTTTCTTTCCTCTTTTTCATGAGGTTAGCTAGTGTCTTATCAATTTTATTTAGTCTTTCAAAGAACCACCTTTATGAGTCATGGATTCTTTGCACTATTTTCTTCATCTCAATTGAATTAATTTGTGTTCTAATCTTTAAGATTTCTTCCTGTCTTTGGGTTATGGGTTTGGCTTTTTTATTACATCTCATATTTCATTGGCTATTTTGGGGCTGTTGGGAGTGGTTATACCTTCTTGATTCAGTTTTGGTAACGTGCCTTTCTAGGTATCTGTCCATTTCATCTATGTCTTCTATTCTGTGAGACTGAAGATTCTCAAAGTAGGTAATGATAGTCCTCTGAATTTCCACTGGGTCTGTAGTGATTATACACTTTTCATTCCTTATTGCTTGTATTTGAATTTTTTCTTTCGTCTTCTTGATGAGGGGCTTCTAGGGGCTTATCGATTTTATTTAATTTTTCAAATAACCAGCTTCTTGAACTGTTTTCTTTGTCTCAGTTGAATTAGTTTCTGCTCTAAATTTTAAGATCTCTTCTTTGGGCTTCGGCTTTGGTTTGCTCTTCCTTTTCTAGTTGGAGGTACAACATTAGGGTGCATGTTTGTTCCTGTTCGGTTTTCCTAATGTGTGAGTTCATAGCTATGATTTTTCCGTCTGAGAATTGCTTTCATCACATCCCATAAATTATGATAGTTATAGTTGAATTTTCATTGAATTGTAGATATTGTGGACTTTCTTATTCAATTTCATCTGTGATGCATTGATTGCTGAGTAAGGTGTTGTTTAATGTCCACGTATTTAGGTTTTTTTGTGGTTTATTTTGTTATTTCCAGTTTCATTGCACTGTGGTCAGATAAAATACATGGGATAATTTCTGATTTCTTGCATATACTTAAGTGTGACCTATGGACTAGTATGTGGTCCATTTTAGAAAATGACCCATGCACAGCTGAAAAAATGTGTATTCAGCTGTGTTTGGTTGGAACACTATGCTTATGTCCACTAAGTCCATTTGTTTCAAGCTCCTGTTTAGTTCTGCTATTTCTTTGTTAATTTTTTGTCTGGTTGACCTATCTTTTTGGCTTAAGAGGGTGTTAAGTGCTCCTGTTAAAATTGTTGTATTGCATATTAAATTTTTCTTGTCCATTAAGATTTGTTTTATATACTAGGTGCTCCAGTGTTTGGTGCATACAAATGTATGAGTGTTACTTCTTCCTGTTGAATTCTTCCCCTAACCAGTATATAGTGACCTTCTTTATTTTGTTTGATCACTCTTGGTTTGAATTTGAGACTGTCTGAGAACAGGATTGCTACTCCTGCTTTTTTATGATGTGCTGGAGCATGTAGTACTGCTTTCCATCCTTTCACTTTCAGCCTATAAATTTCTTTATGAGTTAAATGTGTTTCTTGTATACAGCATATTGATGGATTTTGTTTCCTAATCCACTGTGCGAGTCTATTCCTCTTAACTGTTAAATTGAGTCCATTTACATTGATGGTTATAATTGAGATGCATTGACTTAAGCTTCACATGTTATTTACCTACTGTTGTTTACTACGTTTTGTCCTGTGTTCAATTGTTTGTCTTATTTAGTGGTTTTTTTGTGTTCTTTTTTTTATATATTTATTTTATTGAAGTACAACTATCAATGAGACAGGTTTAAGATACCTTGCAAAGATGAATTTGATAAATTAATACATTATAAACTGTTTCATAATGTTTTGGTATCATAGAAGGTGCATACATGATATTATACTTACAGACATTATTATAGCTGATGTCTATTAGTAAATTAAGAGAGTATAGTTGTTTACGTATCTTATTTTTTATACCTGAATTACATCAAAGATTCAATAATTAATATTTTCTACCTTGTTATTTTCCTAGTGGTTGTCATAGTACTAGAAGCAGACATAATATCCCATCCAACCACGATTAGTGAAAATCTTGCCTCTCATAGAATTATGTAGAAGCACGGCGTTATCTATCCCAACTGTACTGTCCATACACACACATCATGATTCTTCCTTTCTATACCCCTTCCTTTGTCTACACCTGTCAAAGATGGACGCTCCATTGTCATTCAACTAATGCCAGAAGTAAATAAGCAGAAGCAGAAAGGTATAGAGAAAATCAGAGCAGAATTAATTTCTGAATTAAAAAAAAAGAAATCTCTAAATTCACAGCACCTGAAATAAAGAATCAAATACAGAAACATATGGAGAAAACTCAATCTGAAAAAAACTCTGCAGTAAAAGAATAACTACTTCTAAAGAAGATATTTATTAAAAAAAATAGAGGATATTAGAAAAATGATGGATTCCTTGAATGGGCAATACACAAAAGAAATAGAACACATGAAACAGAGACAAAGAGATATAGAAGAACTAAAAATATCAAGCACAAGATTGCAAAATGAAGATGCTGGTGCAGCTGAGTGAAAAAGTAAAAAAAGATCTCTTAAAAACAACTAAGATGAAAGAATAATTCATCACTTCCAAGAAGATGCAAAGGTGAACAATGTGAGAATGAGAGGTATCATTTAATTATCAATTAATATTCATATATTTCAGCTGAACTTATGTCCTCTGCACCTGTTCTGGATGGACATTAAGTTTCCTCTATATGTTTCTGCATTTGATTCTTTAGTTCAGATGTTATTGATTCAGAGATTTCTTTTTTAATTTCTGATTCAAGTTTCTCTATCCATTTCTGCAGTTGTTTATTTCAGATGCTATTAATTCATTGATGTTAGCTATGTGATTCCCAGTTTGTTCTGTGCTAGTGTCCTATGCACTTGTTAGGGGTGGATTTGGGGTCTGAGATTGCATTTTGTTCTTTCTCATTGTCATTTTTTATAGCACTGTCTTCTGACGTTTGTTATAGAACTTTGGTGTAGTTATAACCTTAGCTGCTTCTGAAATTCAGGTGTAGAACTAGAAAGTTTGAATTTATCCAGTTGTGCCTGGCTTGGATCTGTCTGCTGTGCTCATGTCCTTCGGGCTGCAGCCCTTGGAAGTGAAACTGCTGTGCCTATCTGGCAAGATATTCTACTCCTGGACTGCTTGGGTATTTCTGTCCCTTATGCCTTTATGCCAGGCCTGAGCTGCATCTAAAGGGTCCAAGGGGGCTAGGGGAGGGGGGAAGCTCTCTCACGCACTCCCCAGGCCTGGGCTAGGGCTGGATCGAGGGTCCCAAGGACGTAGCAGAAGTTCTCACCCCCAGGGGTGTGGGGTGGTGGCGGAGTGGTATGGGTGTTCCAAGGGCATGGAAGGGGGTCTCGCTCACGTGGCATGCCTTGGTTTGGACTGGACACATCCCGCTGGTGCAGGTTCACCAGAAGATCTCCTACACACTCCCCAGGCCTTGGCTAGGGCTGGACCTAGGAGTTCCGATAACGTGGCAGAAATTCTCATTCATTCAGCAGGCATGGGGCAGAGCAGCGGAGTGGCGGAGGGATCCCGAGGGCACAGAAGGGAGTGTCACTCCCGCGGCATGCCTGGGTTTGGACCCTACCTGAACTTTTCTTTTCTTTATTATTAATTTTACTGAGAACAAATAATAATGAGACAGTTTCAAAACAGATGTTTAGGACAGTTTCAATAATAAATACATTGCATATTGTTGTCTTCCTAGTAGTTATTCATAGTACAAGATGCAGATATGATATCCTGTCCAAACACTATTAGTACAAATCTTTCTTTTCAATGAATTAAGAGAAAGTAGCTGTATATCTATTTAACTATTTTGTATACACAGATACAAAATGGTCCTTCATTGATATCCCCTTTATGTTTAATTTTGTCAGAGATAAGTATTCTATTGCCATTTAAATATTGTAGGTGCGTGAATTCAGCAAAGTAATCCAATATAGTCCAGTAGTCCACATTAATAGTGGGTTATCCATAGGATTGGCAATATCAAAAATTGTTGACTTGAGCCTTTTACAGCTCAGCCTATTAATATGGCTTTACTTTTATTACTTCGTTTTTATGCTTTTGTGCTGGATGGCCAAGACCAAGATAAAGCAAGACATATATAACAAGAAATATAACTTTTGCATTTGACAGGGTAAGTCAAATCCCCTCACAGTTTACCCTGAAACCTTGTACTGCAATTTGTAGATCCCTTGTCAGTGTCAGCCATGTGGATGAGTCATGGCCATTGCTTGACCAATTTGCTCTCCTGAAAGCCTGAGAGAATAATTTCTCTCCATGTGACTCTCCTTGGGCACACACTATATCATCAATCACATTCCTCTGTGGCCCTATAATCTCCTTTATCAGAAAATTTGGGACACAACTGAGTTACTTGATGTAACAGTACAGGTTCTTCTATGTCCTGAGTCCTCACTGACCTTGAAAGGGTAGGTCCAAAATCTTGTCTGTCCTCGCAGCCCTTCTTTTTCTCTAATTTTTGGTTAAGTTGTTAACTTTCCAGAAGAGAAGCTGAATTATGTTATTACCCTGTAACATAGGTAGTTGAGCTTATTCTGTCTGAATATCAAACGTTAGACATAGCATAGAACAAGTATTTTCCATCAAGTATTAATATGTTAAACTTTACAAAGTTTTCATCTCATTCTCAAGGATAAAGCCTTCCTGCTCTTACCGCTTCCCCAATATCCCACCAATTAATATTACCACTCAGGTGATTTGATTTTATATGTTTTATGGGAGGGCACAAGCAGACCATCACAGGAAGGGCAGCTTCATCTCTTCACCCAAAAGTGCTGTTGGCAATTTTCTTCTCTAACTTTACTTATAAATGGGAAAACCCCAAAGATGTTCCATGGTTACCCCAGAGTCCCACACCTGATCAGCAGGACACCCTGACAGAAGATCTGTGTAATCTGTTCCTGGGCTCAGAGTACCCTTCCTTGCTCTTCTCTCCTGCTGGCATTTGAGGTGTGTTTCTCTAGATAAGCCATCCTGCGTGTGTTCCTCCCCCTCCCAGACTCTTTCATTTGTTTTCACTTTTTCCCTCCCTGCTGTTCAATGGACTTGAATCTCACAAGTACTGCAAGTGTGAATTGCCTGAGGTTACAGCTCCTGCCTGGAGTCTGTGGCAGTCAATATTTTCCCAGGGTGATATCTCTCAGTAAGACTTCAGCCAATAAAATGGCAAGCAGGCAATCAGCAAGTACTCATTAATCCTCTGATCTTTGTTTAGCACTACAGGCTTTCTCAAATATTGCAGTTAATTCTTTCTACAGCAAAATGACAGACAATTGTATAAAAAAAAAAAAAATCAGTAAGACAAAAAGGAAATTCGTCAGCCCCAGCATGGAGGTATGACTATCAAGTCATGTGTAAGGCAGTACTACAGCTGTGTGTTGGGGAGTAAAAACTCCATCAATGTCAGGACTTTCTGTCTTGACCTGAATCTACTTCTCCCTTCATTTTGACCTCATTCTCCATGTGGTAGGAAACTATTTAATAATATTTGTTGATTTTTCACCCTTTCTGCTTTGTTTATGGAAAGAAAAAAATACTGAGAGTCTATAAAGCAGATGAAAATTCTCTAACTGGTCAGTTATAATTCAAGTATCTGTCCCTGGGCCAATCAGCAGTGGTAATGGTGGGAGCAGCCCAACCAGCAGTGATCTCAGGCTACTCCTGTGGTACTGAGGACAGCTTCAGCCACTGTCTTGTGGAGCAGGGTGAGAGTTAAGAGCACAGTCCTGGGAAAGGGAATGAAGGGAGACCTAAAAAGATGTGTGTGTTTCTCCATTCACTAAACATGTTTCTAATACATCTGCCATAGGTTCTTATAAAGGGAAGGGGAGTTAAGAATCTGGTGCAGAAGTGGCAATGCTATAAGACTGCTATGTTACTGGCTACAAGGAAGAGACCTGCAAAAAAGGGCTGACACTCCCAAGAATAAAACTACCAGTGCTCAATTTCTCAAAGTGGAGTAGTAGGGCAGGGGAAGCTTGCAGTGAGCATGCCTCTTTATTCCTAGAGCTTCAATCTTACCCATAACTAGGGTTAATCAATTAAGACACACACATTATGGCAATAGATTATGGGAGATAAAATGCCATTTCAGTGACTCCTAAAATAAATGTACAATTTAAAGCATACAGATATTTTGGCTCACTGCCCAGGACTCTAGACTTCTGCCCCAAAACACACTATAACATTTATAAAAATGGTAGAAAATTTTAAATGTGGTTGTTCAACATTGTTTGTCCTATAGCTGTGTGGTCTTGGAGCACTTATTTAGCTCTCTTAAGGTTAGATGTAAATTAGATTCTCATAGTTTGGAGGTAGGGCTTGGTGGGAAGGGGTCAGCCCAGGAACAAGACCAGAAGACTAAATATTCCTCCCAGCTCCTCCCTGGCTCCCTGCTGGGGTCACCATGAGTGAGCAGCTTGTCCCTGTGATCACCCTCTAGCTCACCACATCAGCCTCATAGCCAGCCACACATGGACACAAACCTCTTAGAAATTATGAGCCTATACTAGGAGGACTACACATGCGAGTCTGTTTTATTTCACTTATGAGTATATCCTCAAGTGGCATCCACTTAAATATAAATGCTTCAAGTTTATCATTCTTTATAGTTCAGTAACCCTCCATTGTATAAAAAATACCACAACTTTTTCATCCATTCCTCAGGTGATGGGCATCTTGGTTGTTTCCAAGATTTGCTATCACAAATTCTGCATGCGGATATTTTGGCTCATTGGCCCAGGACTCTAGACTTATGCCCCAAAACACATTATACCCATTGACAAAAGGGGTAGAAAATTCTACTTCCATGAACATAGGTACACACATATCCCTATGATATGACGTTTTCAGTTCTTCCAAGAAAATTCCTAGTTTTTTAAGGAGTCTCCCAACTGATTTACATAATGTTTGCACCAGTCTACGTTCCCACCAGAGTAATAATAAGCTTCTCTTTTGGAGGGTTAACAACCTAAGTTTGCAGGCCAAAAATTAGAGAAAAAGGGCTGAAGGACAGCCAACATTTTGGCCCTAGCCTTTCAATGTCAGTGAAGACTCAAGACATAGGATAACCTGTACTGTAGCATCATGGAATGCCTGTCATTCTAGTCTTCTAAATAACGTTCCTTTTTTCCAACAGCCTCTTAAACATTTGTTGTTAGTTGATTTCTTTATGATAGCCATTTTTTCTAGGGTGAGATGGTATCTTAGTGTTGTTTTAATTCGCATTTTATGGATGGCTAGTGATGTGGAGAATGCTTTAATTTTGTCCTCTAAGAAGTGTGCATTCATCTTGGATGCTCATTTCTGGATAGTCTTTCTTTTTAGGGCCCTGATGTTTTTTATCTCTTTATGAACTCTAGAGAACAGACCTTTGTCTGTTTATTAGTTAAGGTTTTTTCAAAATTTGTGGGTTGACTTTTCACTTTGTTGGTAATTTCTTTTGACATGCAAAACCTTTTCAATAGGAGGAGGTCCCAGTTGTTAATTATTTCTGCTATTACCCATGCGATTTGATTTTTGTTCATGAACTCTTAGCCTACCTCTTTGTCTTCAAGAGTTCCTCCTACTGTCTCTTCCAGGAGAGTTAGTGTTTTCATTTTAATATTTAGATCTTTAATCCAGTTTGACTTTAGCTTATAACTCAAAAGAAGAAATACAAAAAGAAAGGTATAACACAATTAAAAGGAAAGCAAGGACTCTTTCTTAGACAATGAAGATTAGACAATGAAGAGAGGGCAAAGTGAAAAGCTAGGAGACACGACGGGGCAAAGCTATATAGTTATATACACAAGATGGGTAAGGCAATGATCTTGAGAAACATCAACAGGTTTTTGAAACTAGCAGTTAGTTGGTAGGATCTCACCCTGACTAACTATATATGCTGATACCTGTGAACTAAACATGTGCACTGAAGATAGCAATGTGTAATAGTAGTGTCGTGCTTGGAATGCCTGTCATTGTGGTCTTCTAAATAACGTACTGCTTGTCATGACATACCAATTATTGCCATATGATCTCATTATGTCAAGTAAATATTTGTTTAAAAAACTAAAAAACCAAGTCCTCTGAGTGAGTGAGAACTTCTGAGACTCTGTCAGCCCTGATCCACCCCATCCCAGCCCTGCGAGTGTGTGGGAGAACTTCCAGTTTCCCCACGTGCCTCTGGCGAGAGCCCTCCATACCTCTAGCACCCAACACCTCCGAGCGAGTGAGAACTTTTGAGACTCTCTCAGCCCAATCCACCCCAGCCTGGCCCACTGAGTGTGTAGGAGAACTTCCACCTTCTCCATACGCCACCTACAAGAGCCCTCCAGAGAAAACCTGAGGCATATGTATGAGTGAGACTCACTCCTGCTCCCCTGAAACCCCTGCAACCCTCTGGAGCCCCCACCCCCAAGCCGCCCGAGTGAGTGAGAATGTTTGCGAGTTTCTAGGCCCCTGATTCAACTTAGCATAGCCCAGTGAGTGTGTGGAAGAGCTTCTGCGCTCCGCAGTGCTCTCTGGGCTAGGGACACAACCAAGGAAAACACAGGCCCACTTCCAAGGGCTGCAGAAAAAAGGAGCTGAACACAACAGCTAGACCCAGGCCAGGCATCCACGCATAATTGGATAAACTCAAATATAATAGATCTGCACCCAAATCTCAGTAGGTGCTAAAGTTGTAACTGCACCAAAGCTGTACACCGAAGGTCAGAGATCAGTGCTATACAAAATGACAAGCACAAGGAGCAAAATGCAATCTCAGGCCTCGAACCCACTGATGATAAGTGCAGAGGACACTAACTCAGCTGAAACGAATGAATTAACAGAGTTGAATGCAAATGCATGAAACAAAAGAAAAAAAAATTTAATAAATAGCATCTGAAATAAAGAATCTAATTGAGAAACACATGAGGGAAAGCCAGTGCCTACCCAGAACAAGTAAGGACACTAGCTCAGCCTAAATGTAT
>PVKA01053333.1:0-11267 GCA_004027165.1 Ctenomys sociabilis | reverse complement strand
ATTCAATAATTATTTACCTAGTGGATGACCATAGTACTAAAAGCCGACATAATATCCTGTCCAACCACCATTAGTGCAGATCTTGCCTCTCATAGAATTATGTAGAAGCACAGCGTTATCTATCCCAACTGTACTGTCTATACATACACATCATGATTTTTTCTTTCTACAACCCTTCCTTTGTCTACACCTGTCAAAATTGGGCACTCCATTGACATTCAACTAACTTAGGTGCTTGAATTACCTTTTTTTTTTAAGTTGGTGAACCTCTGCTCTAGACCCACAAGTTGGGTGCTCCCTCAACTTCTACTGTACGTCCCTGTGCAGACTCAGTTCTCTTCTTATAAAGTCTTTCCAGCTCTTGCATTTAGAAATTCCAGTTAATCATTTAAATTTCATCTTCCCTATAGACTTTTTCTTCATCCCCACAGAGATTTTCCTATGCTCCTAGCAAAGAAATACATTTCTACCATACTGCTTATCCCTCAACCACTTACCAAAACCTTACTACACCTATTTGTGTCTCCCTCACAAGAACAAGGGAGGATGGGAGTTATCATACCCATTTATATATTGCCAACAAAACCTTTGTTGATGAATACAAAAGTTAGTCAGTGACTAGCCTGAGTAGTATAATGGAAAAGTCTCAGAAAAGTCAGACTTCCTGAACCACCTGGATATTATAGCCTGACTGGCCAATGAAGTAAATGGATTAATGACATACAGGTTGTAGTTTTTTTTTTTTTTTTCCTAAACTACAAAAGCTAAAAAGAACCTACCTTTATTATTTCCAAAAAATACTTATGTTAACAATTCTACATTTCTTACAAAGATCTTATTCCCTTTGTCTCTTTTGCCTTTCTTGACATAAAGTTCATCCTCCATCCCATTTTTATGTATTAAACTTGTTGAAATATTTATTAGAGTTCTATCTTTGCTTTAAGTTCTAATTATTTTTCATGCTATAAAGCACTTCAAGATTGTTATATTTGAATACTCAATGTATATCTAAATTAAAAATATGAAGATGAATTAGGAGAACTCTGAATTTTTCCATTATAATAATTATCCTCTCCTCAGCATCTCTCACCTATAAACATTAATCCACAATCCCACATCACTGTGACATTCAGGAAAAAAATTAAAACTACACAGGAAAAAAACCTCACCAATTAGGTACAATTAGAAAATAAAATTCCAGCACAAATTTCAAAACAGGTTTTAAAAAAATACAAACCACACTGCATTAAATTTTTTAAGCATGTTCTAAACCCAAAAGTAAAGACTTTTTTAACAAATCTGTTTTACGGACAAAATTTCTTTATAACCAGCAGACTAAAACAAGATACATTCATCTTTACAAGTTAAAAAGTCTCCCAACACTTGATCCACTTCAGCAGTGTGGAGTACCCCAGGTACCCCAGACAAATATTTTAGCATAAGTCTACCAAAGTTACAAAAGTAGACTTATCAACCAGTAAATTAACCACAGTTTAAACTGTTTTGTTAAACAGAGAAAAAAAATTACACTGACAATCAACATACAAAAAATAAATTTTAATCCTTGGAGATTAAAAATGGCAAAGTAAATTACAGCAGCAAAACATATGCTGTCCAGGAACTGGAACTGAAACACCTAAAAATCAGCTTGGTAAAGAAAGGAAGGTAACTGGCAGAAAAAAAAAAAAAAAAAAAAAAAAAAGGAAACTACAGAAAAGGTAGAGAAACTAAACAAAATGCAGAGAAAGAAAGCAATCTAGAAAGCTAATCCTCGCTCCCAGGAAGGGGTACCTTCTCTGCTAACATAAGCTCAAAGAGGGACAGCAACTTCAGAGAAAAATAACCTATCAGACCAGCAGCACTATCCCCAGGAAAAGCCCACAGTTAAAATAACTGCAAAAATAGTGTAAGGCATTACTCAAAAGTGGTTCTTGCATGGCAGGCTAGAAATGGAGACAAAATCCAGAGCAAAACCTGCCATTATCAAGAGCCATTTGGGGAATGGGTTAATGGTTTAAGAATGAGCCAAGTGTGGTGGGGTTCACCTCCAATCCCAGCACTGGAGAGACTGGCAGAGAACTCCTGTGGCTACAGAGTAAGTTTAAAACCAGCCTGAACCTCTACTGACCCTGCTCCCCAGAAAAACCAAGCTACAGAATAACTACACTTTAGGATTTCTGGGGTCACCTTACCACAGTGACTGAGTGGGAGACAGCCACAAAGAGACAGTGGTGGACACATATCAGGCCTGCTAAAAGTTTAAACTGAGGCTGAGAAGGACACAGGAACCATGCACTCTGACATAAGAAACTTCATGTGTGGTTTTAGAAGAGGACTGGATCTGAAAGTACTGGCACTGGGTCCAATAGTCTGTGACCCATACCCATTCCACTGCCTATATTTGAAACAGAACTCAGTGGTCTGTTTGCTTTATGAACATGAGCAAGGAAAGATACAGGTCCACTTGGAGAGTTGCTACAGCCTGGAGTATACAAAGAAATGGACCTCTCAGAAGGGGCAACTCACAGACCTACAGCCAATGGCCATAAAGCTAAGAAGAGAAAAAGAAGAAAAAGCCATTACTTAAGAATACACAGAGGAAAAACAGAAATTGGCTGGAATGAGCAGCCATGGCCAAGAGGAAAGGTGGGGCAGGATTCAGCATTCACACAGAAAAAAGTGATTATGGAAACAAAACAGGCCAGGCCAGGCATGGTGACACATGCCTATAATCCCCACTCTGGAGGCTGAGGCAGGATCACCGTAAGTTTGAGACCACTGTGGGCTGCACAGTAAATTTAGGGCCAGTCTAAACTAGTAACCCTTGTTTCAAATAGGTCTTATTGCCAACTCACTGTTCTTCCCTCATATTGGGTGGATTCTAATACTACAGACCCTGGAAACCTCAAAAGAACTTTTTTTTGATTCAGTTCTCTTTTTCCTCATTGCTTTTCAGGAGCTGCAGTGATTTATTTTTTTCAATTCTTTTTATTTTGCTCTTTTTCATTTTCTTCCTTTGTTACTTTCATCTACTTCTATTAATTTTCCCTTACTCCTTAATAGTATTCTATACATCTCACTTTTCTCTCTTCATCTTTTCTTGATCTTTCACATTTTACCTCTTTCATTTTCCCTTTCCTCACCCCCTCCATCTTTACTAGTATGACTATTAAGCTTTATTCGCCTTTAGATATTAACTCTTCTACTTTTCAATTATTTTCTATTGTTGAAGTAGGTATACTGTGGTATGCATTAAACAAATATTTAATATATCATTATTTGGCTTGTCTGTGTCTTCATTATAACTACATATTTCTTTTCTATTAAGGTCAGTACAGTAGTAATGTTTATTGATTATTACAGTATGTCAATATCCGGATTGTCTTTGATTCTGTACTGTTGCTGATTTTGTTGCCCTTGCCAGGGTAACATGGTTGTTAATGATAACTGGTTTTTATTCCTGCCAGTATCTAACTTGTGTTTGTGTCATCTTGGATACCATGGCTCATTTCCAGAAAACTGAAAACTAGGAAATACGCTCCACCCTTCCCTCCACAAATTAAAAAGGTAATGGGATCTTGTAACACAGGCAATGGCCTATAGTTAGCCACAGTCAGAGTCCACCACTGGAAAGTAGACAATAACTAAAAGAGATCTCCATATGGAAAACAAAGTCCACTATCAACATATAAATCTCTGCAAGCGTGCATGTGGGCAGGCACACACACACACACACATACATGTGCGCGCACGCGCGCGCGCAATGTGAGAAAACAAGGCAATAAAATGCCTCCCAAACAATCCCAAGTCCCCTCATGCTAACCCATGGAGCACTGATTAGAAATCAAAAGCTGAACAGCTGAATTATACAAAATATATTAAAAAAAAAAAAAATCAAGAAGGTGCTTGATAAGATGGAGGATGATGCAACGCCATAGATAATAGATTTAATAAATGAAACGACTGAGCTTACAATTACAAAATATACTAATGAAAATCTAGTTTAGCCAAACAAAACAGTGTAAAACATGAATGATCCAATTAGTAAAGAATCAAAGTCCATGAAAACATTCCTAACAGAAATACAGAAGGTAAAAATTTCTATTTAAATATTAGCACCAGAAGAGCTCCTGAGAACAGTTTCAGAACTAAAACACAGAGCTGACAGCAGTGATCATATACTCAGCAATAGCTTATAAACAATAAGAAAATATGGAAAATGGATACAATAGCTGCTGGATGGCCCAAAGACTAATCTAAGATTAACTAGAAATAGTAAAAATTGAGAAGATAGCAAAGATGGCATTAAAAAAATCTGTTTATAGAAATAATACCAAAAAACTTTCCAAATATAGGGAAAGAATTTAACATATACATAAGATATATAGAACCCCAAATAGCCACAATCAAAATAGAACTTCTCTGTGCTACATCATAGTCAAAATCCCAAAAAACCAACACAAGTACAGAATGTTAGACACGTTAGGGAAAACAAACAAAACACTTAGGAAGTTAAACCCATTACAATTATGGCACATGTCTCAACACCAATCTTAAAAGGTCAGGAGATATTGGATTGAAGCCCTAATAGAAAACAACTTCCAGGGACCAGGGAGGCAGCTCAGTGGAATAAGTGCTTCCCTGGCCAAGCGCCAAGGGCCCGAGTTCAATCCTCGATTCCACCAAAAAAAAAAAAAAAAAAAAAAAAAAAAAAAAAAAAAAAAAAAAAAAAAAAAAAAAAAAAAACACAAACAAAAAAAAAAAAAAAACTTCCAACTCAAACTAATATATCCTACAAAGTGACCTTTCAAAATTAATGGAGAAATTTGGTTATTTCCACAACAATACCTTCAAGAAATTTCATGACTACCAAACCAGCACTCCAAAATATTTTCAAGGATATTCTAAAAAGAAACAATAAAAGCAACAATGCCAAAAAGTCTCATGGAAAAAATGCACCAAGTAGGGTGGCAATTAAGCAAAGGGAAAACTAACCAGGAAGAGGGGAAGGGGGGATTCCCTACTAAGAGGAAAATTATGCAATGACAGGAATAGATCAAGGGCCAGGGAGATGGCTCAGTGTTAGAATAAGCACTTCCCTGGCAAGTGCAAGGGCCTGAGTTCAATCCCAGGTTCCACAAAAAAAAAAAAAAAAAAAAGAGCAAAAGGAATAAGTCAATACCTTGCAGAGTAATTCTCAATATGAGTGTTCTCAGCTCCCCAGAAAAAAGACACAGATTGGCAGACTGAATCAAAAGAAAAAAAAAAAAAAGTGTGCTATATAGAAAAAGCAAATTTCTAATTTAAGAAGAAATGTAAAGACTGAAAATCAAACAATAGAAAACAACATTCCATGCAATGGAATCCTGAAAAAAAGCAGAGTAGCTTCCCTATTTCAGACAAAGTGGGTGTGAAGGCAAAATTGATCAGAGGGCAAAGCAGACTACTACATATTGGTTGAGGATACAATTCAAAAAGAGTTAACTATTATAAATACACATGCACCCAACAGTGGTCTGATTGGCCTCATAAAACAAACACTAATGGAGATAAAAGACCAGATAAAAATCAGCACAGTATAATAGACACAATACTCCACTGTCACAAACAGATCTATTAACAACACTACCAACAAAAAAACATTCAGATTGGGATTTTAAAACACCAATTACTTTTGTATGATTATCTATTTACCAGCACACAGTCTATTTTCATTTTTCATCTAATAGAAAATCGGCTTGCTTACATTTTTAGCACAGTAATTAATATTTACAATAATTATGACATCAATCACAGCTGAGAACTCCAAGGAAATCATTTATGCTAGTCCTTTTTCCTTATATATGGTCAATATCCTTTTATGATTTAATACTATATATGAGGCCACCTTTATGCCAAAATTGAAGTTAAGACCCATTTTTCTGTTATTTAAATTCAGTTGTAAAACATATTATTTTAGAATATTAGTAGGAAGATACTTACCATAAAACTCATATTTTAAGCCTGATGAGAATAACATGTAAAAAGTTTAATCAATTGCAGTAACAAAAATAAATATACATTGAGAATTAACAAAAAAAAAAAAAAAAAAAAAAAAAAAAAAAAAAAAAAAAAAAAAAAAAAAAAAACATTCAAGTTGAATGACACCATGGAATAAATTTAATGGATATTTAAATAGCATTCCACCTAACAACAAAACCAAAAACTGGCATTACTAGCATAATTCAAAAGCTTCTTGCTTTTTTAAAATTGAAGGTCAGGGAAAAAACTTAGGTCTTAATTTAAAAGTTCTCAATTATAAAAATATATGAAATTATTTAAGAAATAAACTACAAGGGGCTAGGGAAATAGCTCATCAGTCTAAGTGCCTGCCTGGCAAGCACCAGGATCCAAGTTCGATCTCCTGCACGTCATATCATGCTGATCCCAGCACTGGAACGCAGAGTACTAGCCTGGAAACCAGGTGTGATGGTGTGTACCTATAATACCAGAGAGGCTGAAATAGGCAGATCGCAACTACAAGTCTGAACTGCATAGCAAGACCCTGTGCCTAATTAATTAACTAACTAATTAAAAAACTTTTAAAAGGAAGCAGTTACACAAGATACATTATTTTTAAAAAGCACTAGCACAAATTATTTAAGAAGTAAATTACATAAGATATATTATAAAAGAAAGCACAGCCACAGTGATGGCAAACCTTTCAGAGTTGTCAATAATACAGTCTACTGCAGCATGTGTCATAGGCTTGCCACCACGGCACTATCATGTCTTGGAACTTAACATGCATCTTTACAATCTACCGTGTACTGAAACACATAGTAACACTAACGATGAACACTTTTTGATTCCTATCTTTCTATTTAATATCAGGAATTATAAAAACAATTTCTACATTTTTCTGCCCCCAAATGAGTTTCAGTTTTAATTTTTTTTTGTTATTTCTACATGGTACACAAAACAAATTATATTCACCATTTCACAAATGACAACTGCCATTTTATATTAGTCAGGAAAAACACAGCAGAAAATTTAAATTTGAATTATGTAATAAACATTTGATTTTAAAATCTTAAATAAGATTTAAATTATAGATTGTAGATCAAGGATCCTTAATTACCCATTCCGAATGCCTAAACGTTCTTTAAAAAAAGGTTTAATCAGAAGTCAGCCACAATAAACTGGTTAAGAAAAATAAGACTTAACTAACAATGTTCCTTTACCTACTCACTTAATATTAAAAATGTAAATGTGCTATATGTGTGAGTCTGTCCCCTATATCATTAGTGATATTATTTAACATAGTAAAAGCATTATTTGCTTTCTATGTTCCAAAAAAGGAGGGTAGAGTGGTAAGAGAAAAAGGGAGAAGACAATAAAATGAAAAAAAAAAAAAAAATCAACTTTTCCATGAAAAGTATCAATATCAGCTTGTGGCCATTTCCTCAAATTCTTGCAGTTTTCACTAATTCTGGACTGCTATATTGAGATTTTTATCCAATAAAATTCCCACATGAAAGACCTATATTAAGCCAACTCAAGTCTCAGTAACTTCAGATCTTATGTTCACCACTATAAGGTGCTAACAAAACTTTGGGAAGGTGATATTCTTCCTCACTATGGTAAATAATAAATTCAACATTTATGCTTTTGATATTAGGAAGTTAGTTTTTGATAATTAGGATGACCTATTAAGAACTCTGTATAACAAAAATTAAATGATACATTACTGAACATTAATTACTATTCATTGTATTAGGAATTCAATAAACATTCCCTTAATATTGAAAATACAGTAAAAATAATAATAAATTTTGCAGTAAATGTTCCTACTATAAGACTAGAGAGTTCTATTTTGTTTTGTTTTTTGGTGGTACTGGGAATTGAACTGAGGCCCTTGTACTTGCCAGACAAGCGCTTATTATTCTATTGAGCTATCTCCCCAGCCAAGCCCAAAGTTTAGAATGATCACACACACACACACAGAGAGAGAGAGAGAGAGAGAGAGAGAGAGAGAGAGAGAGAGAGAGAGAGAGAGAGAGAGAGAGAGAGCTGGCTGACTCTGCCTTAAGGGTGGATCCTTAAGGCAGGTGCAGGTGGGGATCTAACAGGCAGTATCCTGTGCCTGACTGCATTTGAATGAGCAGGGCTTCAACAACTAAGATAATGGGCAGGCCCTGAGAGTTCTATTTTAGACAATGGTAAACTAACTTCTTTAAGACTTCAACATTGTTCTCTACCTACTCTTATGTAAGAAAAGAAAAACTGAAAATAGCATTTTAAGTTGGTTTTCAGCTACCAAAAAATTGTGAGGGTATCAAGAAATTTCAAGGTTAAGGTCTGGGAAGGAAGACAAGGTCCAAGATATGAGTTAAGTTCAGTGTCAGAAACCAGGTTCAAAAGCAGCAACCTGGGGCTGGGGAGATAGCTCAGTGGAATAACTGCATGCCTGGCAAGCACAAGGTCCTGAGTTCAATGACTGGTACCTCCAAAAAAAAATCAGAAACCAAAGGAAGGAAGAGAAATACTCTGAGAATGTAAACTAAATAACTTTTTGTCATATTGCTTGCTTGGCAAGTACCAGGACTCAATACATATTAAAATGGAACATATACATTATCCTGTAAGCCAACAATTTTGCTTCTTGGGATATACTCAACAAGAAGGTATGCACCCAGAATTACAAGAATATTCATAGAAGCATTTTTTGTAATAGTCAAAATTCACTTTAAAAAGAGCTCTCATTGTACCCTGAATGAAAGTTAAAGACTCAATACATCTAAGCTAACGACAGAAAAAGATCTAAATTAATACTAAAGTCTGGCAATAGGAGAAAAAAACTATTTTGAATCTAACAAAAATAACTAATCTAAGAAAAAAATCACGGAAAAATTGACATAATCAAGATCTGTCCAGAATGGGGGCTGGGGAGATGGCTCAGTATAATAAGTGCTTACGCTTGCCTGGCAAGCACAAGAATCTGAATTCAATCCCCAGTTCTGCCAAAAAAAGAAAAAAAAGAGCTACAGTGGTGTCATGATGTCTCATAACTAATATAAAAATTATGCAACATTCAAATAACTAGAAAAATAGAACACTAATTCCTAAAGAAAAAAACTCAGTTGAGACCAAACTGAAAATGAGAGCACTTGGCGAGCTTGAACAAGACTCTAGATTCTAATCCAATTCCATCAAAGAATACTTTTTGTGCTACTCAAGACAATCAGATTAAATATGAAGATAATGCAGAGGTGTATATCAAACTACTGCTGTGGACATAGCTCAAGGGTATAAGCACCTGCGTAACAAGTGCAAGGTCTCAAGTTCAATCCCCAGTAGCACAAAAAAACTAGAAACCAAAGATAAAAGACAAATCTTGAAAGAAACAAAACAATATAATAGAGTGTGAAATTTCTTGGGTTTTTAAAGCCCTTCGAAAGTTAACTTACTATAAAATACTGAAGTAAAAAAAGGAACAGGACTTTGTGATTTTTTTTTAAAGTGTATCCATATAGAAATCTTTATTCTGTAAAAATGTCTTTAAAAAATAGATTAAAAAGAGGATCTGCAGAAAAAGAACTAAATATCTTCAAACACATCTCTACCAAACACACAAACAAAAACAGAAATAGTAAATACCTGCGTAAGTACAAGTTAAATGCCATTTATTCATGTGGACTTAATAACGTAGAGGAAACATATGTAACAACTATGGTACAAGGATAAGGGTGGGTAATGTGAACCTGTACAACTGTAAATCTTCATCTTATGTGAAGCCATTATACCAGAATCCCTAGAACCAACACAAAAAAAATTTAAATATGGATGGCTGAAAAAGTCAGTTAAGAAAAGTAAAGGGAAAGTGTATAATATATTTAACTGTCAAAAGGAAAAGGAAGAGTAAAGATAAAACTAAGACCAAGAAACTGACAGGACAAACTAAAGAGGAATAATTAAGTGAAAACAGAAACCCAACCACATCAGTGTATTAACTATGAAAAAGCAACATAATACAAGCAAAAAACATACTTTTCAGAAAAAAAATGCAAGACACACATAGCAATTTACACAAGAAAAACTAAAAATATAAAGATATCAGGTCAAAAGTGAAATTAAAAAGATATACAAATAGCCTGCAGATACAGACTAATCAGATAAAACACAAGTCAACTGATTGAATAGAAATAACTATAAATTAAATGCACCAAATATAAGTTTCTAAAATATTAAAGGAATATATTAACAAAATTATAAGATAATTCAATTATTATAGGAAGATGGTAACTGTCAGCAAACAAAATACTGTACACCCCCCCAAAAAAAAGAAAAAAACAAATAAATTAAAAAACCCAAAACTATAAAATCATTGTCAGCTACCTTTGTCTGTCACTTATAGGACATGATCGTGTGCAAATCATGCATTTTGTTTCCAAGTGTTGAGTCAGTAAGTTTCAACACATTCACAATAATATATTCCTACAGAAGTAAAACAACTAGAAATCATTAACTTTTGATAAGAATAAAACTGAAAAATTAAAACTTAACAAAATGACCAGCTAGCAAAAATGTGTCTAGCCTCAATCCATTTAAGAGATGCCCCACGCTCAGACTTTGAGCCCTGGATGCCTATATCCTCTGACTCCACTGGTGTAATAAACTGGTCCCCTCCACCTCTCTGAGCACTGCTCCACTCTACGGTGGTGCCAGGTTTATCGCAACATCCAAAAATAAAATAGCCCAAATATTTTTAAAATACATGGTAGACATCTGAATAATGCATGAAACAGAAAAACAAATGAAAAACAGAAGAACATTATGAAATGAATCACAATGAAAATATAAAAATCTATAGGAGAGAATTAAAGCAAATACTAAGACAAATATAACCTTTTAAATGTTTACACTACTCCACTGTGGAGAAAAGCCACCAGAAAAAAAGTGAATTATGAATAAAGCCAAGATATCAGTCTGTTTTCTGTTTTTCAGTGTTTTGTTTTGTTTTGTTTTGTTGTTTTTCTAAAGAGCCGGCCAAGCGCAGAGGCCAAGCTCAGCGGATTAAAGCCTCTGGCAAAGGGGTATTGGGGTTTAATCCCTAGGCCTGCTGTACCAGCCCTGCCCCTGGCACACTGTGACAAATGAGACTGGGTATGGTAGCACCCATGCCTGTAATTCCAGCTCTTGGGAGGTTATAAACAGGGGGATCACTACAAGTCCAATCTACTAGTGAGACCCTGAACACCCTGTAGACCCTTCCCTAAAACACACAC
>PVKA01053332.1:0-11287 GCA_004027165.1 Ctenomys sociabilis | reverse complement strand
TTTCATCCCTCATTTATTAAATGTGAACTATCACCAGCTACCTACATGTAAATATTGAATTGACCAATAAGAATATTTGAATGTACATTATTTTTGTTTGTCACTCTGAAAACAAATCTGAGAGTTACTAGAGCAAACACTAATTGCATAAAATTCTGCAACTATATTGTGATCAATAAAGAAATTGCTTCCTACATGGATATATAAAATTAAATAATAATGATAAACCTTTCACTAACAGCTTCATGCAATCTGCATTCAACATCTCTGCAATTGGTCAAAGTGTCCACTGGATGTCAGTATTAATTTATGCCAGTTGGGTGGCTTTGACTGGTAATTTCTTGTTGCTATTTCTCAATTTAGAAATCCACCTTTTTGAAGAACTTTGAGGAAAAAAAGAGGTATATTCCAAAGCATTTAAGTTTAGTTAGTCCAGTATTTCAATGCTTTTGGAGCTCACAAAGCTCTGTGCACACTTTCAATAACAAATTTTAAAGATTTATTTTGAGAGTACCCAGTTATAGGCAGCTATGTCTTTCTTCTGTTTCATGTGCCTATTTCCGTTCAGTTCATATGTTTACTTTGGCAAACATATACTAATATTTCATTCAGATTATTATGGAGTTAATAAGAATAATGTCAAATTACAGTTCTTCATTTCACCATGGAAACTACTAAATCATTAAGGCACTGATAAAATTTATAAGTGAATTCTTATGTAGAACTTTACATTTAAAATTTATGGACAACAATATTATCTCACAGTATCTGCTGAATGATTTGACAAAAATCTTATAGATGCTTATTAATATATCAGTATAATAATTTGTGTGTATAGGATGCTATCAATGCTGACTTGATTTCTTTTATGAAATAAATATTGAGCAGAGAAGCAAAATTAAGAAATAGGTTTTGAGTTAATACATTAAATTGAATGCTGAATATTAGGATATAACTATTTGTAGTGGATCATGAATTCTCACTGAGAGAAAATAATGTTCAGTTTCCTAGTATTACCTAAGGTTTTTCTCTGAGAAATATTAAGGAGATTAGCTTGCCCTGTGTCCTAGTTCACTTGGTGCATTATAACAAAATACCCTCCTTTGGTTGCACATAAAAAGGAATAGAGTCATCTGGCTCTCTTCCCCTTGGAGGAAGGCTCTGACTGCATGGCCGGATCCTGGCAAAGGCCACCTGGCTTTGTGGAGACACAGTGATGCATGGAAAAGATCAAGAGTGCAAGGCATCCTCACACTGTTAAAATCTGTTCTCACAAAAATTAATCCACTCCCATCAAATAGACATTGCTTCTTAGGTGGGGCATGCACAAAAAAATCCCTACAAGATTCATCTTTCAAAAATTCCCAATTTCCAGTACATGAGCCTTTGGAGAATCTTCAGACAATATGATCAAATAAGAGTTATACCAGTTTTTCTCCCATTGCTGATAAGTTTGTTGTGATTAGATTCTCATAAGTTCTTCATAGAGGAAATAGTTCTATTAATTTTTTGTTGGAAAGTATACCAGCCATATCATATGTCTTCTTTCTTTCCTTGTTTCTTTCTTTCTTTCCTTGTTTCTTTCTTTCTTTCCTTTCTTTCCTTCCTTCCTTCCTTCCTTCCTTCCTTCCTTCCTTCCTTCCTTCCTTCCTTTCTTCCTTCCTTCCTTCCTTCCTTCTTTCCTTCCTTCCTTCCCTTTCTTTCTTTCTTTCTTTCTTTCTTTCTTTCTTTCTTTCTTTCTTTCTTTCTTTCTTTCTTTCCTTCGTTTCTTCCCTCGTTCCTTCCTTCTTTCTTTTTTTGTTTGTATTTAGTACAGGGTCTAAGTGTGTCACTACAGACTACACTCACAGTGATCCTTCTGTTTTCAGCCTCCCAAGTGCTGGGATTACAGGCCCACACTACCATGCCCAGTCTCAGTCACCAGTTCAGCATGCCCCAGTGGCAGAGTTGGCACAGAACTCCAGGGATCAAATCCTGGTCATGTGTCCACCTAAGCATGTGCTTTAGTGCACTGAGCTGTCGGGGTGGCCCTTGAGCTATCTGGTCTGCCTAAGACCTATGTGGCTGGTCTTTTGTTCCTTTAAATATTTATTCTGCCTATTATTGACTCAATATATGCTCTAGACCATGGGTAAGTATTCATTATCATACAAGGATAAAAGTATTTAAAGATATTGATAAATCTTTATTAAGTAAGTAAATCTAATAGCACTTTAAGTACATTTTTAATGTAATTCAAGTTCTTACTTTGATTACTTAGATTTTCTTGGGATATATTACTCTGCTGAGTAGCTTACAAATATTACTGATAAACTTGCTCAGTATTCAGCATCTGTTTTTAAAACTTCACATGTAAATAAAAGTTTAACAATAATTTGAAAAATCAAATGTTACATATCTATTACATCATAGTATCAAAACTAAACCATTTTTGTGTTCTATGTACAAGTTCACATACTATATGGTCATTCATAACAAAATTATATGCAGAATCTGGTGTGCATCACCTGGTTCTGGGAGCTCACAAATCCTCAATAACATGAAAATAAAAAATTACATATGATATCAACTGAAGTGGGAATAAATTATATGTAGAGTAACATATGATGTAAATATATATGTTTAAAAACAGGCTGTGTCCATTTTATTTATTTTTGATCAGGCTATCAAATAAGTGCAAATAGAGAAACAGTTTCAAGACAGCGATTTAGTTCTGTGAGCTAAGTGCCTGCCTATGCAATTGCAGGGACCAGGGTTTGATCCCAGGAACCACATGACCCCTGGCCCCACCCCCAGGCCATGCTGAGCTGGCCAATGAGAGTAGGTGTGACGATGCACATTTGTAATCCCAGTGCTGGGGATGTTGAAAACAAGAGGATCACTATAAGTCTGAGCTGCGTAGTGAGATCCTGTACCAAATACATAATAATAATAATAATAATAATAATAATAACAGTTCAAGGGAAATATGAATTATGTTATCAAAGAAAAATTGAAAGAAAAGAAAAAGAGGACACATCTCAGACCACACAAGAGCCAAAACCATAGAAACAAGTTCTTTATTTTCTGTGTCCCTATTTAAGTTTCTTGTTTTTGTAACATTTCCTTTGGGTAACATGTTCTCCTTTTAGTGACAGTTTCCATGCAAACCTGGAGCTTCCATGGCACCAACTGCAGCCTTGCACCAGTGTCCTCAGTGCACATTTCTTCCCCCTGCTGGTGTTTCACAGTGAGCATTAATAACTCATATTGTGATGACCAAAACGCATAGCACTATCTCACCATATTGAGATATCCAGATGAGAGAATCGCCTAGATCAAACTCCTGTCAGATAAAAGGGGTTTGGGATCATGTGAATTTTCTTCTTTCAGGGTGTTCTGATTATATATGCATCATAATTAAAATGTGTTTAGTGAGCACTTATTAAAGAAATGTGAAAACAAATTCTTGTGGTGCCTTAGTAATGCTGAGAGTATGGTGAGAACAGAATGTAACAGTGTACTTATGTGAACTAGTTTCCACTTTTAATTTACCTAATAGTTTTTGCTTAAAAACTATGTGTGTTCATAGCAACAAGTGAAACTAAAATGATGAAAGAAGAAAAATTCTGTTGACCTATTTATCATTATCTATTACTTTATTCAAGATAAATAAAAATAAATGATGCTTAACAGCACCAGGTACTGCTGTTATAATTTCTGAATTCTTAATATTAATAGTTACTATAACCACACTCACTAATGGTTGTAGGGAGATTCATGAGGATATAAGAAAACAAACTAAGTTATTTTCTTAGACGAACTAAAAATTACATTTTAGAGTGGACTTGAAGAGAGAAATAAAATGTCTTTGGTAAGAGGTGATGCTTGCTCCGTCTGCTTCACTCAACTTACAGATGGAAACCTTCAGTACTTTATGAAGCATAATTTTAGCACCCAGAGAAGTCTGGGTGAACAATTAACATATAGAAAAGGAAAACAATCATGGTGCTTTAGACAGTATCCATTCATTCACCATTGAAAAGAATGGAACATTTGGTCATCCCTTGGCTCCCATCTATTGAGCTAATGTATTAGTCACCATAGTCATCCCTCTGAGAATTCATATTATTCAAACTTTTTGTATATAACCAATATCCAATATTATTTTCTCTTCATTTTTGTGTCAGTGAATAAAGGCTATCAGGATGACTTGAGATTTCAAGTGTATTTTAAAACTTTTTATATTATTAAAGATTAGCTTTTAAAAAACTTAAGAGTTTCAGCATCTATTAGGAGCTTATTATACACCAAATGATTCAAGAAATATTTTATCTAAAACATTTAACTTTCATAGAAGTCAAGTAGGTGTTACATTTATTTTCAAAAAAAAAAAAGTGGATAGCAATAAATAAATGTTTTAAGCAAAGTTAGATGGCAGCACAGTGGAGCAGATGACAAGTTCTTAAGTGAAGATTCAAACTTTGGAAAAAATATATTTTAGAAACTTGTGTTAGAACTTTTAGAGATAGTCATTCAACATATGTCCCTGGACTGAAGCACTTGAAGCCTGAAATAGAATAGTCTACATAATATCAAAATTCCAATAAAAATATTTTACTTTATGGCAAGAAATCTTTCATAAAGCATTTGCCCACATGTGAGTTAGCAGCATGATCCTCCACAAAGACTCATTCTCTTTAGACTCCAGCAAGTTTAATGGTTTCAGGTAAAACTCATTTCAGACAACTACCTACAAATTTGGTTCCATGACCATCTGAGGGTTCCATAACTTTCTTGCAGTATGCTCAGACTCATTCAATGTACTCTACTCATAATTGAAGCTACATTATAACACAAAGGATTAAAAAGTAACAACAGTTCCAGGAAAAGGAGTCATGTCAGGCAACATTGGGAAGAATGCTAGACAAGAAACTTTCAGTATCTACAGAAAGCATCTTGCTCTTGGTAGCAATATATGACATTATTCAAATAATGTAACTAAATGAAGACACTAAATGACTTTGTGTGCAGAATTTCCATTAGGTTATATTATGCACATTGTATTAATACAATATTGATGATATCATTCAGTGATCAATAGGAGGTCTGGCTGATGCATGCCCAAATCATGAGTTTTCTTATCGTGTGTTTGGCATTTCTGAAAACCATTACTGGCATTTATGCATAGCCAACCATAGAGTCATCCCTCTGAGAATTCATATGAATATATCTTTCTGTATATAACCAATATCCAATATTATTTTCTCTTCATTTCTCTGTCAGTGGGCATACTGGTAATAAAAGCTAATATCCCACTAATGAGTACACTATTGTGTAATGAAAGATTTGTTATAAATAACAAGCACCCTGTGAACCCTTGGAAAAACCACACCTAAACAAACTGGCATATATAGAGGCGTAGATGTGGAACTTCCCAAGTGATCTCACCTGAGAAAGAGGGGCGCAGGAAGAGAGAAAGGGCAGCCCTTTGGCTTGCACCATTGATGCGGCTTGACACATCAAAGCCCTGCAAAGTAAGGTTAGTCTGGAAACCCAGGGAAGGGGTACATTTGTAAACAAATTTAGTAGCAGACTCCTTTCTGGGGAAGTTAGTCTTGTTCTCTCATAGGGAGAAGAAACTACTCAAAATCCAGATGAAAATGTTCATTCTTTCCAAAGAGAACTGAAGCACCTAGAATTGTATGTGACTGAACATCTGTGACCCATCCAACATGAAACACAGAGTTACTATTGCATTCTGTCTCTTACATGAGACACCCAAAGCATAAAACATTTATAGAGCATAACCATTAAAGAGCATATTAGGAACAGGGAACAAGGCCTTTTTCAAAAGTGAAGGGACCAAGGGAGAGAGTAAAGAGAGGAGGGGAGGGAAGTTAAAAAGAATTAAGGTATGTTATGTACACGTGCCAACACCCCACGATGGATGCAATCATGCAATGCAAATATATAGCAGTAAAGATAATTTTAGAAAACTAAGTGTAAGCACAATAAGGGTTCATCTTTAGAGAACAATGATAGGATCTAATGAAATTCTTTTATTTCTTATTTTAAAGAAAATAAAAATAATAAATTTTAGAAACAATACAGAATTTCAGAAAACAAGATGATAGGAATTCAATAATGGTTTTTATGTTACAATTGTTATCATCAAAGTAGTTGCTCAGAGAATGAGCTATAAGCATGTCAAAGAAGCACTCACTGTTCCTTTCAATTAATAAATAGAAATTAGTAGTACAGTTATCTAAAATATATATATTGCATGTAATATATAACTCCTCCTTTTTTCTTTCTTTTCCCATCCCATCATTCCCGTTGAACAGTCCTTATCCTGCCCCTTCACTATGTCTATTCTACTTTTCAGATTTATTTTCTCTTTCAAGTTCTTACACTAGGAAGACAGTATGATGGATTGATATATACACATTTTCTGTTTTATGGGTACAAAGTGATCAATTGTTCACTTCTCTTCTTCCAGTACTAATGAAATTACTTTTTAATTTCTTAATTCATTTATCTCTTGGTGGCTGGACATGGATCCATAGTAACAGGAGGAAGCAGCCTCTATGCAAGTGATTGTACTTGAACAGGAGTGGAATCATGTCACTATGTGCTGTGGTTTTCTTAGACAAGATCTGCCCCTTCCTCACATTGTATATCTACCAAAGACCTTAGGTATATTTGTTCAAAGTGCTTAACTACTCCATATGTGCTGAGGATAAAGGCCTTGGGGTGATAAACTAAGTCTTTGAAGTGCAGAATGGCTTCACTGATAAAATTAAAGCACAGATTCTGGTATCAGGGTATGTTCTGTCAAAAGGAAGGGAGCCTGAGAGATAGATGGTCCCTGAGTTGACACAAAAGAGTCCATAACCATGAAGACAGTGCTTTAATTTGGTTGGCCTCCTCTTTTCAGTTGTTTGTGCTTTCTTTCTTTTTAATTTCTTACACTTCTCTTTCTTTCTTCTTCCAATTTTACATGCATATACCTGGTCATATGAATAGCTGTTTGGAAGACAACATTGTATTGCAATAAATACTGTGAAATTCATGTTATTTTTTTAAGTGAAAATTTGTGTCACTTGTAATTATTTCTTTTTTAATTCTAATTTGTACTCCTTTTAATAAAAGAGTCCATGACCATTGAGCAGCTGCAGAGCTGCTGACCATTTAGAGAGACCAGTGTTTACTTCCAGTTGTCTTCAGGCTGCAAATGTCACTGATGTAAAGGCACTCAATAAGAGGCCATGTTACTCCTCTTGACAGCTAATAGCTCAATATGGCATTTGCATCTACTATGAAATTAAGGAAAGGCCACCTTTGCACTAAGTCAGACACAACCGCAGAGTCTGTGTCATCGGGTACTTGGGGGGATGACTACATGTTCTTTTCAGAGCACAACAAGATACAGATATGTTTCTAAATTTTGTTATCTTCCTAGTCCAAGCAATGAACTGTATTAGAAATCATGCAATAAAAATAAGACTCTGTGCACAATCAAAACACTTGTTATCCTATTTAAGTAAGAAAGCATTTTTCTGGCATACTAGGAAGACGTCAGAATATTTTAAAAGTTATAAAACTAACCATTGGAGTCAGCTGTTTGGATCAGTGAGTTAGGCACATGATTTATACAACTGTCAGTGTTACTCATGTGCTAAAATAAATCAAAGATAACAATCATATTTTTAAGTGGTCAAAGACGAGACATAAAGTCATGTTTGAGGACTTATGAAGTTGAATTGGGGCAGAGGTGGTTATTAAAATGTTTTACAAATATCACTAGCTTCTGCATTTTTCTGCTGTTATTTGATTCAGTTTTATTTTTCCTGGTCCAGTGCAGTGTCAGTGACTAAAGACTTAGTTGGAAGGGCATATTAATATAAAAAAAAAAATTAGGCACAGGCCTAATTTCATTGCATAATAGTTCCAATTATATTTATGCAATTTTTGCTGTTAGTTATATATAGTGTTACTAACTGCTTAGATTCTTACATATATATTTCTTTGCTAATAGCTGAGAAAACTCAAGGAGGTGATTTATTTTAATCAAAAGACAAACAGAATATATAAAACCGTCTTGAGGAAGGTGTCCCTTGGCCTCCCATCCGGTTCCCATGGTGCTTAGATGTGCCATGGCCATCACAACAGGGAACAAGCTTGGGATGGAATACAGTGAAGCCATAGCCCTGTTTAGGCTGGTTTCATCCTGGTCTGGACCTAGACATCTCCCCCTATTACCTAACGATATCAGCATCTACATGTTCCACCCATGCATTAGACTGTGGGAGAGTGGTGTTGCTAGCTTATACCCAGGGTCTAAAGAAGTTTGTAGAAGCCACTTCTCTCTTAGAGACATGATCTCACTTTTAAAATTCCATTCATTCAGATCTGGTGGTACAATAGTATGTGAATGTTACAAACCTAACCACATTTCCAAAGCCTTCTTTCCAGTTTGTGGACATGATGTAGATGGTTCCTTTAGAAATTTTGATTTGGAAGCAAGTGATAGAGATATGGAAATAATAGAACTTGTGCTGTATTGGCAGTGTCATAAGCAAGTGCAGGTTGTAGAACTACTGAGTCTCGACATCTTGATTCCTGTCTCAGTTGTATTTCTGTCATTACTGCGACAAGTACTTGACACTCAAAATGAAGGAAAGAAGGGTTTATGTAGCTTACTGTTGCTGGAGGTTTCTTTCTGTACTCAGCTGGATCCAAGGCAGACTGGCACACGGCAGAAGGCAGTGGTTAATGGTAGTGGGAAAGAGAAAGAGCAAAAGGGAGGAATATCAGCAACAATGGCTTCAGAGAAGAAGTCTGTCTCCCTTAAGTCACATTCAGACTGTCTGCCTCAGGTGGGGTATAGTAAACCCATGATCCCAGCAGTAATAAGAACCATAATACTAACCTTGATCATGAATTAATCTCAGACTCTAGGAGTCCCTACCCCATGATTTCATGAGGTGTTGGTCGGACAACTAGACATGAATCATAACATTCTGTCCCTGGACCTCAAAAGGCCCATGCACATCTCTCTGTGGAAAGGACACTTTAGTTCATCTCCAAAAGTTGCCAAATTCTCAACAATTTTAGCACTTCTGAAAAGTCTAAGTCCCAAGTATCCTCCAAGATCTGAGGCAAAGTCTTAGATGTGAGCCCCTGTACAAATGAAAAGGAAGCTAAACACTTCCAACATTCAATGCAGAAGATAAATTTTATCATTCCAAAAGTTACGCACAGTAGGATACCAAGCATTGGGACCAAACCAAATCCAAAATCCAGAAGGACATATATTAAGCCATATGCATCCATGTGGGACATTTGAAGCCATCTGTCGCAAATTGTGAGCTCCATGTTGCTCCTCCCCTATGGTACTTGTGGTGATAGCTCCCATAGCTTCTCTCTCAGGCCTGATTTTATCCCTCTTTGCAGTTTTTCTTAAATGATCCACATTCCTGTCTTCAAAACTTTTTTGAAATAGGCTTCTCACTCATAGCTTTACACACTGCCCTCCCAGGGACACACTGCCTGGCATCCTAGGCCTTCTTCTGAAATATAGGTGGAAGCCTTCTCAACCTCAGAACTCCTGCATTCTGAATGCACCTAAAACCAGTGTCACATAGATGATGCCAAGGTCTTCTGCCAGTTGGAGCATTAGGCAGGCTTTCTTCTCTCTTGACTGTAAGGGTTGAGTGTCTAAATTGCTGAGCACTTTGACTCTGATTCTGAAGAATAAATTCTCCATGCCAGTGCTATTCTGGGACCTAGTGTAGCTGTTGCCACCATTCTGGAAGATAAGGTTCAGCAGCTTTCCCTTCAAGGCAAAGTCCCTGACCTTTGCAATTCTGAGACCACTAAGCGTGGAGACCTTCTGCCTTCAGTGAATCCCTCAGGCCATCGTTTTGATTTCTCTTGTTTCTTCCGGGCAATAGAGATCATTTCAGCTGTATCTTTGCACTCCACAGACTTTCTGGTGCTTCCTTTTTAGCCAAACTCACATTTTAAATCATCCTGCTGGGCTCTTCACTCTTGATTGTCAACATAAATATGGCTAAAAACCCCCAGCAACAACCATGTTACTCCCTCAATATTTGACTGCTTTGAAATTTCTTTTGAAAGATTAATCAGTCTGCCCTGCTTAAACTCACTCTCAGGCAAAGTATCTAGACATGAGCAAAATGCAGACAAAGATTCTTTGAAGCCAAAACAGACATCATCTGGAGTCCAACAACCAATGCAGTGCTTCGAAGCAGAAACCTCCCCAGCTTGGTCTTTATATGTAGGATTTCTATCACCATTCTGGTCTTCTGAGCCATAACCAGAATCTCCTCTACAGAAAATCTGAAGGCATTCAAGCTCTTCACTAGTAGGCAACCTCCCCAAAACTTTCCTATCTCTACCCTTAATCGATTCCCAAAAGCTTGTAATTCACATGGTCTAGTTTAGTTACAGCAACAACCCCATTCTTGGTACAAATCCTGTCTCAGTTAATGTTTCTCTTTGCTGGGACAAATAACTCACACTCAGAATGAAGGAAGGAAAGGTTTATTTAGCTCACAGTTACTGGAGGTTTCATTCCATACTCAGCTGGTTCCAAGACAAACTGGCATGTGGCAGAAGGCAGCAGTACATGGCAGTGACAAAGAGAAAGAGCAAAAAGGAAGAGGAGCAGCAACAATGGCAACAGAGAAGCCTATCTCCCTTAAGTTACATTCAAACTATCCACCCAGGATGCATGTAGTACTCACACCATAATCACAGCAGTACTAAAACTTAGCCTTGATTATGAATTAATCTCAGATTCTAGAGATCCCCACCTCATGACCGTATCAGGCTTTGGGGGGACAACTAGACACAATCATAACAATTCCAAAGATTGTGAAGCATGGGACCAGGAAAGATTCAACAGAGACTGCTATTCTCGGTGCTTAGAATTATTTTCTACTATTCTTATCCCTGACCTGTACCCAAACAGAAATGGAGGTGAGGTATAGCACTGTCATTATTGTATTTACATTTATCACGCTCCTACCTGGTACACTTATATACAGGAAGAAAGAAAACATCTTAGAAATTTACATGGACCAAGACTACATAGCACAAAGAATAGTAAAATGCCACATAAAATAGTGATTTTTTCTTTTGTGTCTTGGCATAGTCCATTCCTATTTATTATCTAGACCCATTACTTCAGCTATGCTAAAAGAATAGAGAAACTCTCCTATTTCCTACATAACTATAAAGACATTATGATGCCAATTTGATTCCTAAATCTGCACAA
>PVKA01053331.1:0-11291 GCA_004027165.1 Ctenomys sociabilis | reverse complement strand
TTTTTAACCTGATTCTTACAATGACTTCTGGTAAAACTTGGACACACACACAACCATACACACACACACATTTACAAAATAGCCAATATCAGTAGTTGTACTTTTCTCATAAAAGTTATTCAAATTAGAACACTTCAACATAAGTATGGCAGTGCACGCTTATAGTGTCAGCTCTCTGGGAAGATAGCTTACAGGATCAGCAGACAAATCTGAATCCATCCTGGACAATTTATAGAGTTAGCAAAACTCTGTATCAAAATAAAAGATGAGCTGAGGAAGATGGTACTTGCCAATAATCCCAGCACTTGAGAGACTGAGGCAGGAGGCTTGTTGTAAGTCCTGGGCTCCATAGTGAGACCCTGTGTCAAACAAGGGAAAGAAAGAAAAAAAAAGCCCTCTTTCAGCTGACACTCAAGTTCCTGAATGGACAGGGAAAGCAGGAATATTGAAGGAGTGAAACACGCAAATCTGAGGGAAGAAAAGAGATGAATTTTCCCAGCATTGGGGATTGAACCCTGATCTTTGCCACTGCTAATTCCAAGTCCAGACTTAATACTGCATGCCGGGGACTGGATTGGACACTGGGGATGGGACGCATAAGGCAGTTTTTACACTTACCAGAGTTGATTCCCAGAAGGAAAGAGCTATTAACTAATTACAACAAAGTGAGCAAAAGTTCTCAGGGGACAGTGAATTTCCATGTGAAAGATCTGAGAACAGCAATCTAGTTGAAATCAGAAGATCCAACAAATTGTCTCAAAGGATGATGAGCAGGGTTTCTACCCACTTCTATGCCCTGCCACGGAGGCTCCCCTCTCCTTTGCAGTACGGGGAATTCAGGCCTTCTCTGTGAGCTACATTGCCAATGCCTTTTTATTATTTTGGTTTGACCCAAGGACTTCCTAAGTTGCTAAAATGCCCACTGGCTGACCCTCCTGGCTCAGCCTCCCAGAATGCTGTGCCATCACAACAGGCATGTGCCATCACGACTAGGTCTGATTCTATTTCCTTGGGGTGGCTTCATGACAGGTGCTCATGGAGACTAAGGGGCTACCGTCTTCTGGCACAGGTGATGAAAAAGGGGATATCTATTAAGGTACTTTGACATCCACCCACCCACTTTAGACTGGTAGGGGCTGCCTCGAAGGTGAAGTAATCGCGACGCTGCGTACAAGCCTTGTTTTGTTTTAATTTTTAATAGAAATTTTAATAATAAAGCTCCGTTAAGGAACCTGTTAAGAATGTCAAGAACTACAGAATTATTCAGAAGCATGAAAGGACTCAGTTTAAAAAATCGCGTCGTTTTTCTTTCTTAAGGCAGCAATGATTGGATTCAGCACCTTCGCAGTAAGCTACACCGAGAGGCTTGCTTTTCTTTCTTTTTTTTCCCCTTTCTTTCTCTCCTTCTCTCCTTACACCGACAGGCTTGCTTTTTTTTCTTTCTTTCTCTCCTCTCGTTCCTTCCTTTCCTCTTTCTACTTTCTTTCTTTCTTTTTGTGGTACCCGGGATCAAATTCGGAATCTTGAGCTTGCCATGCAGGTGCCTATGCCGCTGAGCTACCTCCTTGGCCCCCACAGGCTCTTCTTTCTTTTTTAATTTTTTTAAAGATAGGGTGTCCCTAAATCATTAAACGTTCCACACAGGGTTCGAACTAGCGATCCTCAACCTGACCTAAAAACTGAAATTAGTCGCGCGCCACGTCACTGCGCTTGCGCACTTTAAAACTTAAAAACCCCCACTCCCCTCACGGGCGTTACGTCTGGCGTGACACGCGCGCGGCACTCTGGGGCTTGTCGTCTTAGTGACTCCTGGTTCCATGGTGCCCTGCGGCGGGTCGTCGCGCCTGCGCGTTTTGGGCGGCGGGCAGAGCAGAGTGCGAGGCTCTTTTGTTCGGTTGAGGGGAGGGCTAGTGGCTGGGGCCTACGGTACGCCGCTTCAGTTTAGGGGTTGACTGCGTTCCCCCGCCTAGTTGCTTTCCTGGGCGCCACTCCGCCGGCCTGCCGGACGCGACGCGCTAGTAGCGCGGCACCAGTTCTTCTCGTTCTCTTGGGCGCTGCGCAGAGGTGAAGAGTCCGCTGGCGTCGGGGGAGGGGGCGGGAGCGCGCGGGGCCGGCGCGGGGCGCCTCGGTTTCCCGCGCGGAGGGGCTCCGCGCCGGGCGCTGGCTGCGGGATCAGTGGAAAGGGCGGTTCGGGGATCGTCAAAAAGGAAGGCTGAGCAAGCACTTGGGGGTCCTTGTCGGGACCAGCTAAACTGAAACAAAGCTGCGCGAGCCGGGTGGGCTGGCCCCGGGGCCGGGCCGGGACCCCGGCTGCCCTGACGGCCGCCCTGACGGCCGCCCCGACGGCCGCGGCAGGGGCTGACTCCTTCCAGACCTGGAGCTTCGAAATGTACTCTGAGGATGTCGCGGCCGGCTCGCGCTGCCCGAGCAATTGGGGCTACACTGCTGAAGTAGGAACTTCCAGGAAACAGGAAGAGGAGGGGGCTGGGCAGTCAGGGTGCGCCTTCGGGCCGGTGGGTCTGCGGGGTAAATTGGGGAGGGTCAGAGATTTGCTTGGCCTGGCTGGGGAGTGGGATGACCTCTAGGATAAGTACGGAAGAAATCATTTCTGGGGAGCGCGAAAGACCGCCTTTTCTGCGAGGTGGGTCCCAGTAGTGGGGCGCCTGTTAAGAGTAGGTGTGAAGAAAGAGTGAAACTCACACTTAAGTTCTCCAGCTTTTTGAAAGAGGTCTCGCTGTGTTGCGCGGGCTGGCCCGACACCTGGGCTCTTACGATCTCCCTGCTTGAGCCACTGGAGCAGCGACCGCCTGCTCTGTTTTGCAAGTTTTGCTTTGTTTTCTACTTTCACTCCGTGCTTCCTTTGGGAAATTAAAAATAAAATTAAACTCTTGCTTTAATTATTTAGAACAAAGTTCCTTTTTTTTTTTTTTTTTACCCTGAGTCTTAGCATGAGTTACATCCGCGGCTCTGTATTCATTTTTTGAGACAGAATATTGTCAGACTGCCGAGATTTCACGTGTGAGAGCCATCTTTCCTGGGTGAGGTCTTAACGGTTTTTTGGTTTGGTTTGGTTTTTGAAACGGTGTCTCACTATGTAGCTCAGGGTGGTTTTGAACAAACTTTGTATCCCCGGTTGGCCTCAAAATCATGATAATCCTCTTGCTTCAGCCTCCCTAGTGCGGAGGTTACAGGTGTGCACTGCCATATTCACAGCTTCAGAAGACAATGAGTTTATCTTAGTTGAGGTGGAATTGCAAAAAGCAGGTTGTACTAGAACCTACAGCCAGGGTTAAAATACCCTCCTCCTCCTCCCAACCGGGGATTGAACTCAGGCCCTTGCACTTGCCAGGGAAGCGCTTATTCCACTGAGCCATCTCCCCGGCCCCCAAAATACCCTCATTTGTGTTAAGAATCATGTCAGCAGCCATGCGCAGTGGCGGCACGGCACACCTGTGATCCCAGTGCTCTGGGAGGCTGATGTAGCAACCAAGTTTGAGCTTAAGCTGGGCCATTTGGACGAGTGTGGGTGAGGGCAGGTCTAGGGATGCAGCTCAGTAGGCCTGGGGTTTAAGTCCCAGTGCTGCTAAATAGACAACAATGAAAAAAGCTGGAAACTTAGGTCAGTATGAAGGCCCAGTTTCAGTTCCCACTACCTCCAAGAAGAATCCTGTGGGCAGTTTGAAATGGATATGAAACACCTGATGTGTGTGAATGCAGTCTGGCCTCCCTTATATGGAAAGGTTTGAGTGTTTTTATTGTTTGTTTTTGAGGAAGGGTCTCACTATGTAGATCAGTCTGGCCTTGAGCTTGCTCAATGTGGCCCAGGCCAGCCTCAACTTTATGAGGATCCTGCCAATCCTCCTTGGGATTATAGGCATACATCACCACGCCCAGCAAGGGGTGTGAGTGAAGAAGCATCTTCAGTGGAGCCTCTTGCATCTCAGTGGGCCTCTAAGGTAGCAGAAGATCTTCACACTTCTGTTTTTCCCTGCGGTAATATTTTTCTTCAGCAGCTGCTGTAGCCTAAATTGTTTTTCATTAAAAATGTAATCAGTGTGTAATCTAATGGTTCTGGTTTATTAAAGATGAAGTAAGGTACCCTTGCCGCATTTTTTTAATAATATCACCACTACCACATTTTAGTGTTTGTTTGTTTGCCCAGTACTGGGGATTAAATTTAGGACCTTGCATTTGCCAGGCAGGTGCATATGCTACTAAGCCATCTCCCCAGCCCCTCTACCACCTGTATGTGTGTGTGTGGTGCTGAAGTTTGAACCAGGGCCTTACACATGTTTACCAGGTGCTTACTGTACTGCTTACTGAACAGTATCCCCAGAGCCCTTTTTTTCTATTTTATTTTGAGACAATGACAACATCTCACTAAACCTCTTACTTGAGGCCAGGCTCAAACCTCTAGTCCTCCTGCCTTGGCCTCCAGAGTGCTGAATTACTAACCCACAGCACCACACTCCTTGCCTTCTTCACATCTCTGTACCAGAAACCTGTAACATGAAAAGATTTTGCAGTAAAAGGCTGCAGAAAGCTATCCTTTCTGTCCGCTCCTTATATGGCACACAGGCAAGGCTTTGAGATCTCCTCTAGGAACTTCATTTGTTAATCAATAGAATGTTTTCATGTGTATTTAAAGAGTAGTCGACCTTATTTGGTGGGGCAGAGTAAAAGCATTTCCCTTGGCATGCTTGCCCCACCTCTGCTCACTCTACTTGCTCTAGAATTACACACTGGCAAGGTGTGCAGACTGCTGTGGACCATTTTACTTAGGCACCAGCAAGCTGTATGGCTTGAATATTCTGTTTTAAAGTATCTTTAAGAGCAGGAGATGTAGCCGAGCAGAATAAGTACCTGCCTGACATGCTTAGAGTCCTGAATTTAGTACTGGGAAATAAAATAAGTAAATGTATTTAACTGGAGAATGTAGCTCAGTGGTGTACAGCTTGACTAGCAAGTTTCATTGGGGGGGAGGGAGTGCCGTTAGCTCAGTTGTTTAAGTGCTTGCTCATGCAAATGCAGTCAGGCTCAGGTTCAGTCCCCATCTCCACCTACCTTACCAGAACCGCCCTTAAGGCAGCCTGAGCCCTCCCCCCCCCAAAAAAAAGTTTCATTGTAACATATAACTTACTGTTTTTTTGATATAAGATATACTGTATAGCCCAGACTGGCCTTGAAATCTATTCACTGCCTCAGCCTTCCAAGTACTGGGATTACAGTGGTGAGGCACCAACCAGATCATATGCACTCCCCCAAAAGTGATGTTTAAAGAAAGCATTTTTTTTTAAGTTGGCTAGGAAAGGACTGGGGATATAGCTCAGCAGCCTAAGTGCCTGCCTGGCAAGCACAAGGTCCTGAGTTCAATCCCTGGTACCACAAAAAAAAAAAAAAAAAAGTTGGGCAAGAAACCAGGGATATAGCTCAGCTGCACAGCACATGCTGGCAAGCTCAAGGTCCTAAGTTCAGTTCACAGTACAAAAACAAAAACTTGGGCATAGTGGCACACAGCTATGACCCCAGCATTGTGGGGTATTCACATAGGATTACAATTGTAAGCCAGGGGCTGCGTTCAATCTCTGGTTCCACGAAGAAAAAAAAGAAGCTACAAATGTAAGCCAAGCTTGAGCGCTTTAGTGAGAAAGAAGGGCTGGGAATGTACCTCAGGGCCTCAGGCATACTAGGCAAGCCATCTGCCAGAGCCACACCCTGAGTGTGTGGAGGTGCACACTTAACCTGTAATCTAGGACTTAGAAGACTGAGGCAGGAGGTTTGCAAATTCAAGTATATTTTGTGCAATTTAGTGACATCTGTCTCAACATAGGTAATCCGGAATCTCTTGGTTCCCACAGCATGAATTGTGTGTACCTTAACCCTGTCAGATCCTGAACTACAGGGTTTCCCTGCACCATCTTAGGAACAGTGAAATGTGCACTTGCCATTAACCCAGGCACTCTGGGATGCTGAGAGAGGAAGATCACAAGATCCCATTTGGACAAGTAAGCAATACGTTGTCTCAAAATTGTTTCTTTCAGACAGGGCATCACTGTATGCTTCAGGCTAGCTTTGAACCACTGATCCTCCTGCCTCTCAGTCTAGTAAGTGCTAGGATTACAGGCTTGCAGCATCACACCCAGAACTGTCTCAAAAATTAATTTTTTTTTTTAAGGAGTGAAGTGTGAAAAATAAAAGGGTTGGGACAATGGTTCAGTCTGATGAATCTGGATTCAAACTCTAATATGGCCATAAAGGAAAAGTCTTTAGTGCCCTTTACATAGAGTCAAATAATAAAGATTTCCCAATAACAATGTTTCTTGAAAAATTGAATAGCCTTTCCAAGGTTAATTGTAAGAGTTATGTGAATATGAACAAGATGTAAATTCTATCATTAGAATTGTGTAACTCGTATCTTTCTAGCCTGAGTGTTTGTGATCTGATGGCCAGAAGGGGGCAACCTAGCTTGTCTGAAATTGTGCCTTTCTCTTTACTAATAGCACCTTGAAGACCTAACCAAATTGTAGTTTGGGAGCTTGGTGGCAGTAACTGAGTTTTCTTAAGTGTGAATGCTTCTGTTTCTGCTTTTAATTCAGCATAGTCGTTCTTTCAAACATAGGAGTTTACTGCCCTTCCCCCAGCACTGGGGTTGAATCCAGGATCTTCCCCCTGCCCGCTGCTCTGCAGCTCTAGCTCCTCCTTATCTTTTGACTTTGAGTCAGGTCTCATAGATTCCCCAGGTTGGGCTTCAATTTAACCCTCCTGTCTCATCCTCTCAGTGCCAGGATTATGGCATGCACCACCACCCCAAACTCCCTTCCCTCCCCTCCCCTTGTTTTCTTTCCAGTGCTGGGGGTGGAAAATGGCCTCAGCGCTTGCTAGGCAACCTAGATCCTACCACTAAGCCAGGCCTCCAGCCCTCATTTTGCTCTGACACATACTGTCAGGGCACAGTGTAATGCTTTTGTGTGTGTTCCCAGTGTAGTTGTAATTCTAGTCTAGCTCTAATCCATACCTATACCCCCATACTGGGTGTTGGCCCCACCCCATGGTCATCAGGATATATAGTAGGCAGTTGTTTTGATTTCATCTTACGCCCTTGAGAGAATCTTCAGGCAATCTGTATACTCTTAAGATTTGCCAGATTACTGAAGCCCCTCAAGCCGAAGCTATATCTGTAGTTCCACCCCACTCCACCCCTATACTGGGGATTGAACTCAGGACCTTGGGCTTGGCAGGCAGGCACTTATGCCAGTAAACTATTTTCCCAGCCTTGCGCTTTTTTGTTTTGTTTTGTTTTTGTTTTTTTACACCTGTAGTTTCATCAGGTCAGCATACTTGAAAGGCTTAATCACATTTCTGTGCAAATGTCAGGTACAATTAAAAATTCATTCATAAAAATAAAAAGGGGCTGGGGAGATGGCTCAGTGGGATAAGCGCTTTCCTGGCAAGCACAAGGGTCTGAGTTCAATCTCCAGTTCTGCCAAAAAAAAAAAAAATCCATTCATATGCCAGTGTTCTGATTTTCAGTCCTCTGCAACTCAAGGCCAGGGTTCTTGGAGTTCACTATTTTGGGTGGCACAACTTCACATTTTCCATTCAGTGAAGTTTCCTATGGGGGGAGGAGCATTTGCTTCCTGAATAGCCACAAACTAAAAAGTTTTCAGACATGACTGAAAGCCAGGATGCAGAGTCAAAAGTGATTCCCAGGCTTTTCTCCTGCATGCATTAAAAGTTGCAAGTTCTTAGGAAGGCTGTTTGTTCAGTTGGCAACTGTCTAAAAAATTATGTAGAAGCAGAGCTTAGAATTGCAGCCTCTAAATTTGGGACAGAGCATTAATACATGGATTATCAAAACTGATTTCTGAGGCTGTGTGGTAGCCTACCCTCAGGCTATAAGGTATACTTCATTTCCAACTTTTATTTAGCCCAAACTTGCTCTGTAGAGCCTGTTCCTTACCATTAATAATACTTTGCGACTGGCAAGATAGCTAGTACAGGTGTGGTGGCGCACGCAGAGGCTGTGTTCACTATGAGTGCAAGCTGTGTAGTAAGACCCTGTGCCAAATACATTAAAAAATAAATAAATAAAAACCTTTGTTTCTGTTCACTGTTTAAGTGGCACAATTTCACATTTTCCATTCAGTCAGGTTTCCTATCTGAAAACTTGTAGGGCCAAGAAGATAAGATAGCTCAGCAGCACAAGCACCTGCCTGGCAAGCACAAGGCCTTGAGTTCAATTCCTAATACCAACATAAACAATTATTTATTTATTTATTTATTTTCCCGGAACCAGGAATTGAACTCAGACCATCGTGCTTGCCAGGGAAGCGCTTATTCTGCTGAGCCATCTCCCTGGCTCAAAAAAAAATTTTTTTAAGATGATTTTTGAGCTATGGTAGTGTCTCATTCAGGCCTGTGATCCCAGTAGTGTAGGAGGCTAGGGCAAAAAGATTGCAAATTCAAGCCCACCTTGAATAATTCATTCAGGCACTTAGTGAGAAACTGCCTCAGTATTTGTTGTTTGTGTGTTTGATTGCTTGAGACAAGGTCTCCCCTCTGTAGTTCAAGCCAGCCTTGAACTCTTAAATAGATAGCCTGAACTGTCCCCAATCTCATGGTGATTCTGCTATATTTAGTATTAAGTCTCTGGGTTCAATCCTCAGTGCCCTCCACACACACACACAAAAAATCAGATCTTTATGGAACGTTGCAGCCCATTAAAAGGCAAGTTGAATAGGTATGATGTCTATTTGTGCTTGCATGTATCTGGAATTGAGCAAAATGGAGCTTTCATTAGTTGTTAGCTAGAGGACTTTTTTTTTTTTTTTTTTTTTTTTTTGTGGAACTGGGGATTGAACTCAGGCCCTTGCACTTGCCAGGGAAGCGCTTATTCCACTGAACCATCTCCCTGGCCCTAGCTAGAGGACTTTGATTTCCTACATTATGCGCTTTTGTAATTAAATGTGAGTATAGATGCCAGAGATATAGTCCAGTGGCACAGTGCCTGCCTGGTGAGTGCAGGGTCCTGTGTGCAATTCCTGGTACCAAAAACAAAAAAGCTAGGGGAAAAATTTTATTTTTTAAAAATATTTTATTTATTCATTTGGTACAGTATCTCACTATGCAGCTCAGACTCAGTGATCCTCCTCTCGAAGCTTCCCCAGCTCTAGGATTACAGGTATGCACCATCACACCTGGTTTCCCTGGCCAGAGCAGCACAGCATGTGGTACCAAGGATTGAACCCGGTCCATGCGCTTGCCAAGCAGACACTTAAACCAGTGAGCTATCTCCTCAGCCCCATAATTTTAAAAATGATGCTATACATTTGATTTGATTTCTTAGATTGGGAGTAGGGTATAGCTACTGTAATCTCTAAACTATATAGGTAATTCCAATTCTCATGCAGGTAAAAGTATTCTCAACTCAGTATCTATTTGGGGGAGGGGAAAAATGATCATGTTATGAGCTCCATTCATTTGTGTAGCTGATAGCCTTAATAAAGAAAATGTTTTGTTTTTTAAGTATAGGATAAGGGCCTGGGGAAATGGCTCAGTGGAATAAACACTTCCCTGGCAAGCGCAAGGACCTGAGTTCAATCCCTGGTTCTGCAAAAAAAAAAAAAAAAAAGAAAGAAAGAAAAAGTATAGGATATTTGAATCACTAGAAAATTGGCCTTGCAGGGCTTGGTGGGGCATTCCTGTAAAATCCCAGCCTTGGGGAGGCCCAAGCAGGAGAATCACCATGAATTGAAGGCCAGGGTGATAGTTAGCGTTAGGGCTGCATGGTGAGACTCTGCCTCAAAATTAAAACACACACACATACCTTGTTTTTCAGAAATCCAAACTATTGAATGAATTTTTCTTTCTTTTTTTTCAAGGAACTGGGTATTGAACTCAGACCCTTACGCTTGCCAGGGAAGCGCTTATTCTACTGAGCCATCTCCCTGGCCCTGAATGAATTTTTAAAGACTTAATCACAGCAGGGTTTTCTTTGAAATTGAGACATTTTCTTATCTCAATTTTTGACTAGGTGTGGTGGTACACACCTATAATCCCAGCACTTTGGAGGCTGAGGCAGGAGGATTGTTGAGAGCACAAAACCAGCCTCAGCTACAAAATGAGCTCAAGGCCAGCCTGAACTGCATAGCAAAACCCTATCTCAAAATTACAAAAGAAAAAGAAATTTTTGGTACTCATAAAGGGAAACATAGTTTGATAACTTTCTTGCTTTTGGCATATTAAGACCTGAACCCGAGGGCCTTTACACACTGCTGCATCCCTACCCTTTTAAACTTGAGACAGGCTCTTAGTATCTTACTAAATTGTGTGGGCTGACTTCCAACTTGCCACCCTCCTGCCTCGTTCTCCCAGAGTGCTAGCATCATAGCGTGCATCTGGTCTTGAACTCCTGGCCCCAAGATATTGTGCTGCCTCTCTTTCCCACATGTTGGGACTCCTAGTCACGCTCCTCTGCTCTAAGAGCAACAAAGTGCAGTCTTCAGCTGAGAGCCTGGTTTTGGAGTTCTGCTTGTGTGGCTTGGCGTGCAGAGCTTGATTTTCCAGACTGGCGAGGATTGGTCTCATGAATGTTCTTGAGGTTTTTGTGGTAGTATCTAGGCACTGAACCCACACTGTCTTCTCTGTTCCTTCTCTGTCCTTCAAAAAGGAAAAAAAAGTGATGTGAGGCTTTCTGCCCTGGAGGCAGCCTTGCCTGGGGCTGGGTAGCACAAGCCTGTGAGTCTGGCTCAGAGGTGGCAAAGTTCAAAGCCACCCTACCTCTAATGTAAAAATGAAGCCTACTTTCTTTGTTATTTTCTGGTTCACACAGGCAGGGTGAAAAAGTTTGGTGAAGAAAACCACTACAGTGCCCTTCTTGCTTCAGTGCCTTAAGCAGGCACTGTGTGCTGAACTGCACCTCAGTCCCCTCTTAGGAGGACAGCATACTCTGTGCTTTGTAGCTTCCTTAGCCTTGGTTGGCATCCACCTCCTGTCTCAGCCTCCTGAGGAGCTGGGATACATACTTTTGCCACCATGCCTAGTTTACTTGCTAGTATGTATGTATGTATGTATGTATGTATGTATGTATGTATGTATTGGAACCAGGGATTGAACTCAGGCCCTTGCACTTGCTAGGGAAGCACTTACTCTACTGAGCCATCTCCTTGGCCCCTTCAATATTCTGCATCATTTAATACTTGTAATTAAAGATTCAAAACCCGAGGCTAGGGTTTTTTTTTTTTTTTTTTTTTTTTTTTTTTTTTTTTTTTTTTTTTTTTTTTTTTTTTTTT
>PVKA01053330.1:0-11291 GCA_004027165.1 Ctenomys sociabilis | reverse complement strand
TCTGGACTTGTTTCTGTATTTCAGATGCTATGATTTCAAAGAATTCTTTTTTTTCAAAGAATTCTTTTTTGATTTCAGAAATTATTTCTGCTTTGAGTTCTTCACGACCTTTCTGCTGCTGTGTCTTTGCTTCAGCTGCTGTTAATTCATACGTTTCAGCTGGAATAGTGCTTTCTGCACTTGTTCTGGGTGAGCATTGGTTTTCCCTCTGATGTTTTTGCATTTGATTCTTTATTTCAGATGCTATGTATTCAGATATTTCTTTTTTTATTTCAGGAATTAATACTCCTCTGAGTTCCTCTATATCTTTCTGCTGTTGTTCCTTTGCTTCTGTATCTGTTAATTCATTCATTTCAGCTGAGCTATTGTCCTCTGCACTTACTGGTGGACTCGAGGCCTTACATTGCATTTTTGTCCTTGTCTTTGTCATTTTGTATAGCACTGACCTCTGGGGCTCTCACTCACAGGCCGAACTGCTCTGAGTCTTGGGCCATGGCCTGGAACCTGGGACTGCTAGGAACTGTCTCTCCCACACAGTGATCTGGGGCTCTCACCTCTGCTGCTTTGATAGTCACATGTGGGAATGAAAGCTAGGAACAGTGCATCTCACATTTCTTGCAGATGTACATTATTAGTATGTTTGGGTGTGTGTGTGTAGATCACCAAATTTAGTAAAATTTTAAGAAAATGTATATGAATTTTTAAAAAATAGATCAATATTAAGTGTGAAAGAATCTTTTCACCACTGAGAGGATAAACTCCAGCTAGGCAGCTGCCTGGTCTGTGGGACCATGAGTTACATCACTAACATCATAACGTTGTGCTGCAGGTTAAGGTCTCTTTAGAAAGACAACTGTTTGGGGATGCCCAGGCAGCTCCCCATACTCAGTTTGATGGTGCATATTTACAATATCCCAGTAGACACTGATGGGAATATGTACGGAAACTAATTTATGTTTTGGAGGGATGCCAAATGGAAGTCTCTCCCAATCAAGAGTTAGACATGTTAATTACATGAATTTGAGAAAATGTAGCAAATATATTCCACTCTTCTCTCTGATTGATTTGGCTCTGGAACGTGTTTTTTCATGATCTGTGGCAGCAAAAGTATATGGTTCATAAACATTCCTGATAGTCCTTATTGATTTCTCCTTCTGAGTAGTGAAGAAAATGATCAAGTGAAGAAAAAGAGTCAAGCTCTCAGCAGCTGAGTCACATGTGTACAACTGTCTGGTCTCTTGCTCTAATCTATCCTCAGTGGTAAATGCTATCAGCACTCAGTTGGAGGTAATAAGTGGAGCCTGGAACAAGCTGCGCCATACTTTAGAACACCTGATATCACAGAATCATCTTTACCAGCTTTATCAATCACATGAAGCAACATGCTTACCTCAGTGTGAATTCATGTGAATAAATTTCTTATCAAGGGACAAGGCGTTTTGAAGCACAACTAAGTGCAGCTTCATGTAACACTTCTCAGACTATAACATAAACACTTGATGTCTTTTAATTTGTTGTATTTACAATTTTTACAACTCTCCTCAACAGTAGAACAAGATCCAGAGTCATACTGCTGAATATTAACTTTTCTCTCTAAATGAAGTCTGGTCCTTTGGATTAATATCTTCTGGTTATCAGCTTCTATAAGATTGAAGCTAGACCCCTATATAAAAGTCCTCATCCTGTGATAAAAATACTGAAGTTCAGTGGATTCTTTTACAACCTCCATCCTAGTTCACAAGATAACTCCTGTATTCCATTTTTTATAATTAAAAAATAGAATATGGGCTACAAAAATCAATATTTAAAAAATCACTAGCTTTTCTATAAGCCAACAATAATCTAGGTAATAAAGAAATCAAGAAAAAACTCAATTCACAATAGCATCAAATACATGAACAAAAAAAATACAGAAATATATCTAACCAAAGAAGTGAACTATGTCTAGAATGAAAAGTACAGAACAGGGCCTGGGAGATGACTCAGTTGAATAAGCACTTGCTGGACAAGCACAAGGGCCTGAGTTCAATCCCCTGTTCCACAAAAAAAGAAAGAAGAAAGAAAGAAAGAAAGAAGAAGGAAGAAAGAAAGAAGGAAAGAAAGAAAGAAAATCACAGAACAATGAAGAAATATATTGAAAAAATACACTAGAAGATGGAATCACGTCCCATGTTCATGGTTACGAAGAGTTAACCATTTAAATGGCCATATTACCAAAACAAAGCTACATAGTCATTGCACTCTCCACCAAAATACCAATGGCATTCTCCACAGGACTAGAAAAAATAATTCAAACATTTGTAAGGCGAAAGAGCTAAAGGAATCCTAAGAAGAAAACAAAAGCACAACTGGAAACATCATAACATCTGCTTTCAAGTTATAGTACAAAGTCACAGAAACAGCATAGATTTGGCAAAAAAAAAAAAATAGACACATATGTAAACCAATACAACAGAAAGGAATGGAGTAGAGTCAAACCCATACAACTATAACCATCTGACTCAACAAAAGAGTTAAAATCAGATTTTTTTAAAAAGTCTCTTTAGCAAATTGTACTGGGGAAACTGGTTATCAGCTTCTATAAGATTGAAGCTAGACCCCTATCTCTCCATCTGTATAAAATTCAAATCAAGGATAGGGAGATAGCTCGGTAGTCTAAGTACCTGCTTGGGTGGGAAGTATAAGGACCCAAGTTCGACTGCCCGTACCACATGCCTTGCCTGCCCTGGAACCCCAGGCACACCATGCTGGCCACTAAAACCAGGTGTGGTGATGCACACCTATAATCTCAGCACCAGGGAGGCTGAGACCAGAGGATCACTACAAATCCAAGCTGCATAGTGAGGTCCTGTTTCCAATAAATAATTTTTTTAAAACACTTTTAAATCAATTCAAAAGGATGATAGCCTAAGTATAAGACCTGAAACTTTTAAACTGCTTAAAGAAAAGAGAGGAAACACTTGAAGCAATAGGTGGTAAAGACTTCCTCAGAAGGACTTCAATAGCAAGAATCAACAAGTAGAATTATACCAAATTTAAAAGCTTGTGCACCTTAATGAGAACCATCAGAGAAAATAAACAAAGCCTACAGAACTAGAGAATGTCAGCCAGCTGCCCTTCTGACAGAGGCATAATATATACAGTGTATGAAGAACTCAAAATACTTAATACCAAAAAGTCAAATAGTAACTGGGCATGGTGGCAAATGCCTATCATCCCAGCCCTCAAGGGCAGAGGCAGAAGGATCATCACAAGTTTGAGACCAACGTGGGCTTCGTGGTGAGCTGAAGGCCAGCCTGAATAGTGAGACTGTCTCAAAAACAAAACAAAAGGCTCATAGCTCAAACAATAAATTAGCAAATGAGCTGGAAGACATTTCTCAAAAGTAAAAGGTGCCAGTCAGTATATTTTTTTAAATGTTTAACATGGGCCAGTCAAATAGCTCAGCAGATTAAAGTGCCTGCTTAGGCAGATGCAGGGACTGGGATACAATCTCAGGCATGCTGTGCAGGCCCCGCCCCCAGGACATGCTGAGATGGCGATTGAAACTGGGCATGGAGGCCTGTAATCCTAGCTCTTGGGAGACTAAGCACAGGTAGATCACTATAAGTCCGATCTACATAGTGAGACCCTGTAGACCCTGAATTAAAATACAAAAAAAAAAAAAATTAACACCTTTAGCCTTTAGATAAAAGTAACCAATAAGTATATGAAAAAAAGAAAAACTTATTTAGCCAAAATTACGTTGAGATTCCCATCTCACCCCAGCCAGAACATCCATCATCCAGAATAGAAAAGGAGTAAGTGTTCATGAGAATGAAGGGAAAGGGGAGCCTTCCACCCTGCTGAAGGAGGCACTGAGCAGTGTGGTCTCTGGATGGTTGCAGTGCAATTTGTACGGCCTTTCAAGACAACAAAAGTACAAAAGACTCAGCTTTGGAGTGCCTTGATGTCTATCCAAAAGAATTATAATCAGCCTGCTTCAAACACAATTCACAATAGACAAATTATGGAACCAGCCTAGGTATTCATCAGCAGATGAACAAAGAAATGTTGGTATATATGCACAACGGAGGACCATCCAGCCATAAGGAAGGATCAAATTACATCTTTTGAAGGGAAATGAAGATGATCATGTTAAGTGAGACCAGTTCAGAAAGAGGTATCACATTTTCTCTAATAAGTGAACTCTAAAAATTAGTAACATGAAAGTGGAGGTAAATCTATTATTAGACAAGAGGAAGGGGTAAGGAGTTTAAGGTAGGGTAATAGAGTGATGAGAAAAAGAGTTATTGCTTATATCATTAAATGATCATGATGCTGGTATAAATTAAGATGAAAAAGTGTCCACTACACTCTCTATTATGTGAAACACGTTTATAAAAATGCATGTAAGTTTTATCAATTGTTTTATTTTCAAATATACATTATAGAGACACCAAGGAATTGTGTGGAATGGTGTTTCCTAAAATATCTGGCCACAGCGTCAGAAGCTGAGCTCATTTTTCACTTAACATTTAACAGCATTATTTTATTTGTGCCATTATAAAATGTTTCTACATGGAGAAAATTAAAATGTGCTATAGGCATGTGAGATGATAGACATGTTAATTAGCTTCATTGTAGTAAATTCACAATATATGATGTCTTAAATATAGTCTGCAATTTAAATATATGTTATTTAAATTTATGTCATTTAAATGTGTATGATTTTATTTGTCAATTATACTAAGTTAAAACAATATTTTTTTAAAGAACAAAAATCAGAAAACATGCTCCTGGAAGCAGGGTGTTTGCTAAGAGCAGCTCCATACTTGTACCTCATGTGAGACATAAAGCGCAGTATGTACCTACCAGTCATTCCAAACAGTCACCAGTTTATAGCATGCTGGCCAGTGCTGTTGTAGAACTTCGAAACTGATTAGCCCATGTGCTGCTACGGTCTTGGTGTAGTTTCCTGAGGAGGAAACATTGATTTTTACAGGTGGTTTTTCCAAGCACCTTAATAATCAAATGCATAAATTATGCACTTTTTATATTAAGGAATTCATTTTCTGTGACTCCTCTGTATGTTTGCTTACTTTACCACACTGATGAAAAGTAGTCAGATTTCATAGTCAAATTTTTAATTAAAAATCTTTAATTTATGCATATCATAAATGCCTGTGATTGGTTTACTAAACTTAAAATAATTCAGAACTTTGATGGGTCTTTGCTATAGTTTAAGTGTCTAATTCAAACCAGTAGCACATCACATGGTTGAATGGATCATATTGTTTAAATCTAGTCTTCAAGTGCTCACACTTGGCATTGGGCCTCCTGTTCAAAATCTTGATATGTAAAAGGTGATCCAATGTAAATTTGGATTCTCTATTTACCTGAAACCCCATTTACTACTTACATTTATAAAGTCATCTTGACTTTTAGCATTATGAATTGCTATTTCCATCACCTTTATTCTTCTATAAAACATTTTGAGCCTTTGAGTTATATTTGTAAGTACCAGGCTGAGTGTGGTGCAGCGCTGCTAGCAATACAACATGTAAATTTCTGGAAACCTGAGCAATACCATGCAAGTAATAAGAAAATATGCTGACTGAGATAAGATATATCCTGTTAGCAGGAAGTTAGATAAGACAGACAGACCAAGGCAACCCTTGATCTGTGAAGGTTATGTAATTATAGCTATAAGTGCTTTAAAGTTATTATTAAAAATGTCGTGGCATTTCTCTGAAAAGCGTAATAAAGCATATTATATGCAGTGTTCACAGAAGCTTTCTATCTTTTTTTTTCTCTGAACCCTGCAGAGCCTCTGAGGAACAAGTGTGAGGGAGAGCGTGGGGCACCATGGTGCCCAGGGAAACTCAGCGCTGGGCTGGAAAGTTGCCTGCACATATCCCCTCAGCAGGCTCAGTCCTGCTGCAGTCGGATCTGCTCCAGTTACTTACACCTCGGTTATCGCCACTTACCACAGATCAGGGATTGAGGGGGTAAAGAGTGCCATGGGGAGTGCAAGTTTGCCCCAACACCACTGGGAAGGCCGTTCTTCGAGGAGTACAGATGCCCTAAAAAGAAGAATCCCTTTTTTCCCACCTCCCATCATGTGCCAGAGCATTTCTCATTCACTTTATTCTTGAATACTCTGTGGACTACGTGCTGTGCAAGCTCTGGATAGAACTACAGATGGTGAACAAACCTGACATATTTGTACTCTCAGGAGATGTGCAGTTTGGTTGTTGAGACAAACTGTTAGTTGCCAAACAAAAGTATAACATAAAACAAGTGCTAACAGGGAAAGGAATAAAGAGTGGAACGGCAACAGCAGGAAGGACACAAACTTCACTGGCTCAGCCAGGGGAGGTGTATTAGTCAATTTCTCATCCTGGAACACAGTATCTAACACTCACGCCTTAAAAGAGAGCCATCCTTTAGTTCATAGTTCCCGGGGATTAGGTCCCTGGTTGGCAGAGAAGGCCGCAAGATCATGGGGGAGGAGTGTGGCTCACTTCAGACCTGTGGGCAACAGAGGTACAGAGCAGAGGGCCACAGAGGAAGGTGTGAGGGCCCGGATGTAAACGCAGGGAAGAGCTTATTCTACTGAGCCATCTCCCTGGTCCCCGGATGTAAACCCCAAGGCCAGGTCTCCATGGCCTACTTGAATACTGCGAGAATACCTCACTGATGGCCGAGTGACTTAATTGGGGATATGATTTATTAAGATTGTGAAGACTGGTAGAGGATCAAAGCTCTGAGGAATCAGTGTAAGGGGGATTGTTTGAAACATTGTTACAAGTTATCTGAGAAACTCACAGGTAAAGCCAAACAGGCTTTTAAGTTTTTCTCTGACGCTATCACAGGCTGTGATCTATCTACTTCAACTGCCATCTAATAATGCCCCCTGTAAGGAATATGACTCACACAACACTGCCATATTTTCTATTTTAAAAACTATTATGGGTCCAGGAAGCTAGCTCAGCACACTAAGCCCCTGCTTAGTCCAGCACAGAGGCCGGGGTTCCATCCCCTGAGCCAGCCCCACCTCTGAGAACCTTGAGCCACCACCAAGACCAGGCTGGTGGAGCACGTCAGTAATCTCAGCGCTGGAGAGGCTGAAAAACTGGGGATTACTACGAGCCTGAGCTGCATGCTGAGACCTTGTGCCAAATACATTTAAAAAAGGAAATTGTTATGGTTGGAAATTCTCTTCTCAAAACTTTCCAATGGCTCCCTGGATTTACTAAATGAAATCACAACTCCTGGCACTTCACGTTTCTCGTGATGGAACCTCAGACATCCATCTACTCCTATTTTTCATCATTTTGCTACAAACTCCAGCCAAATAAAAGTATTTCCGTAGGATTTTCCTCATTTCATTACATCATTCTTTCTGTTCATCATTTTTATATCTCCTTTTCAATTTCTACAGAGCCACTGACCTTATTCATTATGTAAAGAACCACTCCAAATGCCTGGACTCCCAGGACCTCCCTTCCCCTTCCATACTCTAACACAAGCATGTACCATAGAAGCCACATGATGGGCTTTGGAAACAGCACATGCAACCTGGCATCAGAAGCGCTGGTCTAAGCGTTATCCCTCCTGTTCAGGATCCATGTTTTGAACAAGTTATTTGAAATGTCTATGCTTTAACATGTTTATTTGTGCCCTGGGAGTGCCAACCATATTATGAAGATCCAGATAATGGAACTATATGAAAATAAAAAAGTTTCCAAACTTTCATAATAAATAACATCCACATGAGTTTCTGGGATGTTAATTCATATTTCGTTTTGCTAAACATGGGAAATAATGTAGTGATTAATTTCTAAGTATAAATTCACATTATAATATTGAGTATTTTTGTAAGTACTTCTTACCACCAAGTAAATCTTACTTCCTAAAATAGATTGTAACCACCCAATCTATGTCATCTAGTGAGAAATCCATCTTTAAAGATAAAAATATGATCTTACCCACCACCATTATTTATCTATGTGCTAACATTTTATTAGATAATATGCATCTTCTTGCTCATTTTTGTAAATCCAAATTTCTATCATAATTAAGTGTACCCAGGGGCCAGGGAGATGGCTCAGTGGAATAAGTGCTTGCCTGGCAAGTGCAAGGGCCTGAGTTCAATCCCTGGTTCCACCAAAAAAAAAAAAAAAAATTAAATGTACCCAATAGAAAAATTGTACCCAGTGAGACTCAACAGATAACAAGTAAATTGATGAATTGATTTGTCTTAATTGCATAATCCTTGGGCATTGCAAACTAAACCGTTCTTGATCATGACAAAACTGAAAACGAAGAGCTAATGAGAGTGCTCTAGGGCAGAAGTATGAGAGTGCACACACGATGATTCGCCCACTCACTCACAAACTCACCCACCCGGGAGACCCCATGCTCACTCTGCTTGTTGTGCCCTTCACCAGATTGTGGCTCTGTGTTTAGCTCACACTGCTGTTTGCCAGGAATTCTCCCCAGACACCCACCACCACGCTCAGCCTAATCCCCTGATTTACATAGAGAAAACCTAAAAGTTGCTGGAACTCAGGAGAGGGTCAGTGCCAAAATTGTAAGACAGAAAAAAATTGTGACCAATAGTGATCATAAGGAAACAGAAAATGAAGATGTAAGCATGTGTTTTATGATATGCTGTTGTTGTGACTCATTCCATAAGTGACACCCTGGTATCTTTAGATCAGTAGAATTCATTTTCTCCTCAGCTCCATATATTGTACCACTGGGATGACTTCTTTTTAAATATTTTGAAGCCACCCAGGACAGTAAATTCTTGTCATAATCCACACACTAAACTGGATACAGTGTCACATGCTGGTAATTCTGGCACTTTGTGAGGCTGAGGTAGAAGGGGTGCAAGCTTGAGTCCAGGTAGACAATTCAGTGTCTTTAATGACATCCTCTCTTAAGATTAAAAAAAAAAAAAAGGTTGGGGGCGTAGCTCAATGCAAAAACCCTGGTTTCAATCCCTTGTACTGGAAAAGAAAAAAATCAATGTTCTACTGCAACTGGATGCCAAATTCTCTGACCCATAATTTTGACCCTGATGAAACCAAAATGGTTGCTTGCATTTATCGAAAACAATACTTGACAAGAGTAGCATCAATTAATCCTCGAAGTAAGACTAAATCAGTACTCTGCACTTTGATCTTTCTCATTTTAGGAATGAGGACATTGAGGCTTGCTGGGGTTGAATCATTTACAAAGTTCTGCAACCAGCACACACACACCAGCAGAATCTGAAGCCAAGTCTGGCTGTTCCCAAAGTCTGAAATCTTGCCTAGTAATTTATAATGCCAGGGTCTTCTGCATCCTCACTCAGATGTGCTTCCTTCAAATTCCTCCCATGCTAATGAATGATCCTGCTGTCTTACTGCTGCCAAAACCACTGTGTACCTATTTCAGGATTCAGGATCCTACACTGCTGCAGTTAGAATCTTTTTTTCAACAATGGTTCCTTTACAAAAGGACAAAAGAAAAGAAAGTAAAGAAGGCCTCCTAAATTGGTAGTGTCCTCTTTTTCATCTAGAGGATAGTTATGACAGGAGAGGTTTGAATTACAACATTCGTGTTCTTTCTATAGATAGTAATATCATAAAATCAATGAGGGTTGCACACTAATGCAGAAAAAAGAATAGACACAAAGTGCTCCTCAACTTTTGCCTGCAGTCAAGTGCATAAGCAACTAACGCTTACTAAATAAGAAGCTCACATTAAAGAAAATAGGTTTAATAAAATGTTGATGAGGTCCTATTCTTCAAAGGTTAATAACCAGGAATACTTCCAAGCTAGTGTTCCTTTGGTAACTCTAGGTGATTAACAAGAAACTTACTCATAAACTCTGACATTGTTCAGCGACCAGAATTCAGTGTTTATTAAATTAGTGCTGTCTTGTTGCCATTAGTGACAATTTAGGAAACAACATTTATATTAATCATGAATATAATACCATCTAAGAATGCACTGCTTCTAAATCATCTGAAATACCCAGGAGCATTTCCTTATGAGAATTATAGTTCCACAGAATTGATAGCTATATTTTACTTAAGAAAGCATCCACTTTTTTCTTTCAGGAAATTTGTATCTTTAGTATTGAAGAAAGAATTAGATTAATCCTTTTAAGGCTAAGAACTATAATCCTCTTTTTATTCTCAAATCCATATCAGTGTGGTGTGAGCAGCATTTAAACTAACTGCTCTTCTATTTGCCAATATTTTACCTGTAAGGCAACAAGATTTTTTTTTTTCCAAAGTACTCCTATCACCACCTTAAAAGTACACTTACACAAATCTCCAGTGTCTTCTGAACAGTCTTAAATGAAAGCACATTGGATCTGAAACTGGCTCCTAGCCCTGCTCATCTAAGCTTCCACCATGTCACCTCCTCCACGTGCAGGAGGCCCAGCTGCCAGGGATGGGTCTCAGCAGCAATCTCTGCTCCCTCTAGAGCAGGAAATTCCTACTCGGTTCATCAACTGTAACCGCCAGCAGGCATCCACTGTAGGTAAGAGTCTCAAAAGTGCAGTAACAGAACAGGAACTGGCAAGGGCCTCCTCACTTAATTGAATCTGAGCTCTCTGGGAATCCGCTACTCCAACTCTGGACTGCAGGCGAGGTTGACCTCTCTTTCTCTCAGCTCTGTGACTGAGTCAAGTCTTATAATTACACCTGTAGCCATGCCAAACTCCATCTTTGTCATAAAACTGGGAGTTAAATAAGGGAATCAGATTCCTTTTCCTTGACAGGGCCTCAACAAATTGGCCAGTCTTTCAGCACTAGCTATTACTAGGTTATAAAAGTTATCAATAGTAAACTCCATCAGAGAATCTGTTTCACCCAGGCCAGAACACCTGGATGTCCCAGCAGTGTAGTTTAACAAATCACCTATGACCCTCTGAGAGACACTCACATCACCATCATGCCTCCATGGAACTGTGCTGAGGAGAAGAGGCACAATTCTTTTTCATTCTTTATCACATAGAACAAATTTCAATAGAAATTCTTAAGAAAAATTAGGGAAAGGGACCAGGGAGATGGCTCTGTGGAATAAGCGCTTCCCTGGCAAGCACAAGTGTCGGGAGCCATTCCAAGATGGCGACCGCTCCTCGCTCCCCCGCCCATCGTGTCTGCCAAGATGGCGCTCATATCCGGCTTCCGGGTTCTTGTTGCTGTGCCTGGGTCCCGCCTATTTAGGGAAATGCCCGCCACTTTTGTGACTCTGCCAATGATATGCGAACACATGTACAACTGTGATTGATCTATGAAACC
>PVKA01053329.1:0-11294 GCA_004027165.1 Ctenomys sociabilis | reverse complement strand
TTTTTTTTTTTTTTTTTTTTTTTTTTTTTTTTTTTTTTTTTTTTTTTTTTTTTTGTCTTTTTGAGACAGGGTCTCACTATGCAGTTCAGGATGGCCTTAAGCTCACTTTGTAGCTCAGGCTGGTCTCGAACTCACAACAATCCTCCTGCCTCAGCCTCCCGAGTGCTGGGATTACAGGCATGCGCCACCATGCCCGGCTTCGGGTTAATCTTTTAGTTCAGTTCTGAAACATTTAGATTCATCTCACCTGAAGACAACTTGGCAGCTTGGATGATTTTCAATTTTCCGATTTGGATAGCTAATATTGTCGTTATCTTACCAGGAAAAGGTCTTATTATTTTTGTTACTTTTTTATTGATTTATTTTTAAATTAAATATTTTTAAGTTTTCAATGAGCAATAAATGTGCCTTGGGTAAACCTCATGGGCTATGATACTGCCACTGCGCAAAGCTAGTACTTTTTTTTGTTTTTATTTTTATTTTGTTTATTGTTTTGTTTTTTTAAAGAGTAGAAAATACTAAAGAAAGGCATTAGATGTGATATAAAATTTCACTAAACAAAGTAATAAGAATTCAGCACTAAGAATTCAACACTAGTTGCTGTATTGCATGTTACCTTCAAATTAGCTGTTTAGGTTACCAGAAATAAATGTGCAAAATTGGTTAAAAAAACCCCAAATCAAACAACAAGAAAATAGTTATAAGAGATTAAAAAGAAAAAAAAAAAGAATAAAAAACTGAGCATCAACTGCTCCTTTCAAAAGACGAGCAGAAATTGGCAGTACAGTTGTCCAAATTATCCTATATATATACGTAAATGTATCTTTTCCCTTCTTTCATTTGTCCTTTTTCTCATCTTAGTAAGTACTTTTTATTTTAAAGAGAATAAAAAATAATAAAACATTAGAATTGGTGCAGAATTTCAAAAAACAAAGTGATAGAAATTCAACAATGATTGTTATATTGCATATTGTTCTCTTCAACAATATTACCAGATATAAGCATATAATCTTCGCCAGAAAAATTGGGCATTACCTATTCATTTCAATAAACCAGTAGAAATTAATAGGACAATTACCTTAGCTACCTTGGGGGGTAGGGAAGAAAAGCAGTCATTTTATAAGTACATTTGAAACATAATTGGAATTGCTTCACATCTTTGCCAGTGATTATCTACTTAATTAATTTATTTTTAGATTTTTTTTGGTACCAGTAGTCAAACTCAGGACCTTGTGCTTTCAAGGCAGGTGCTTATGCCACTAAGCTCTATCCCCGGCTGTACTACTTAATTTAAAACCATTTGTTTTGAACTATCTTAAAGGTTTGAGGAGGGCTGGGGTAGCAGCTGCCTGGCAAGCACAAGGTCTGGAGTATGATTCTGAGTACCACACACACACAAAAAAAACTTTGAGGCTTTTATTCATTATCCATATCATTAGGGTATGGTATTATGGAAACAGAGAGCAGTAAAAAAAAAAAATTAGTTTTCTGCAGATCAAATGCAAGTTCCATCTGGAAGAGTAAGAGTGACCCAAATGTTTGGAATACAACTTCAGCCAACGGTGGCCACTGAAGAGGCATGGTTGGGTCACTCACTACTGTACCTACCTGTGGGAAGCAAGAAACAAATCCAAGCCCTCCCTAGTGGGGCTCGGAGAGCGTGCATGTCTGTGGGGCATCAAACACCGTAGCAAACCAGTAAACCAGAGCAGGGGCCCTCCACTGTGGGTCTCGTAGGGTTCAGCCTCCCACACATGGGGAACGTGAGCGTAAGACTTGCGTCGACTCTGAACAAGCACTGACCTTCCTTTTGCCATGATTTTCTAAGTAAGTCAGCACGATGGCTACTTGTGTGGCATTTAGCTTGCCTTGGAGCCTGAGGAATCTGGACATGATTTAAAGTACGGGAGACACTTCTTAGCAGTGTATCTCTGGTGTGCCAAAACAATCTTGGATGAGAATAATTCACTGTATATTTCAACGATCCAGAAGAAGGAAGTGAGTGTCTTCACCATAAGTAAATGATCAGTGCTGAGGAAGATGGAGAAGCACAAGGCCATATCAATTATGGGGTGGCCGGGCGCGGTGGCACATGCTTGTAATCCCAGCACTTGGGAGGCTGAGGCAGGAGGATTGTTGTGAGTTCAAGACCAGCTTGAGCTACAAAGTGAGTTTAAGGCCATCCTGAACTGCATAGTGAGACCCTGTCTCAAAAAAAAAAAAAAAAAAAAAAAAAAAAAATCAATTACGGGGTGTATAGGTTTTGAAAGCCACAGGGTATCCCTGAATATGTGTGATTGTGATGTCTTATTCTATTCATTAGAATTAGACTTACAAAGAATAGGGGACTCAGCCCTAGCATGCTGGGCAGCTAGTAGTGCTAGATCCTGGCTTTAAATTACAGTGCTTCACACATACACAAAGAAAACTACTATGATGTGCATAGAGCCCCTACACTGAAGTGTCCGTGAGTACGACACCGTGGTAGTGGATGCATTGGTCAACCTGGTGGAATGGGCTCCTGCAGTTGGGGGGGGCTCCCCTGGGGCATGGGCCACCCCACAGTGACTCAGCAGGAAGTATATCTAAAGGAGTTGCCCAAGGCTTCCTGCCTGACCAGTCTTTCAGTCTTCGCGTCAGGTAGAAGGAAGAGAGAGGCTTGGTGGATGCACAGCTGCCGCTCCTCCTCTGCTCTTCATTGTTTTCTGCCGCATGAACTGCTGTTGTTTGCCTTGGAGCCAGAAGAATATGGACTGAACCCTCCAATAATTGTGAGCTAAATAAACCTTTCCTTCCTTCATTTTGAGCGTCACCCATTTGTCCCAGCAGAGAGTAAAAAAGTAACTAAGACAGACACATTATAAAACTTTACACAGGTATAAAAAGGTGTCAAAGCAGGGCAGTGTTTGTAGTCCCAGGGACTAGGGAGGTGAGAAGCAGGAGTCCTCGAACCCATGAATTTGATGCCAGCCTGAGTGACGTAGCAAGATCCCACTAAAGCCAGAAAGGGCTTAACACTTTGTTGGCTGCAGTAGTTTCAGTAGATCCCTGAAACTATGTGAAGAGCTGGTAAGAGTCAACGAGCAATGAAGTTAAGTTTAGAAGTTAAAATCTAGGCCACAAAAATGGAAGGGAAAAGAACCGTGTATTTTAGGCAGAGAGAAGGTAACTACAGATCAGAAAATACAGGCTAGCATATCTATATATAGAGGGCGCATAGTAGACAGAGTTACAGCATTTTATCTTGGAAAAGGGAAGATGTTAGAAAAATGGGTAAATGGGATGGGGACATTTGGGGACTTGCATTCCAAAAGACTTGAGCACAGTTTGGCTGTGGCTTTGCTGTCGAGGGAGATGGATTGAGATGGGCATGAAGCAGTGAGATGATAAATCCCTAGCAGAGGACAGAGTCCTGAATCCTAACTACTGGAGTGGGGTAGTGGTGTTTAGAAATGAGATGAACAACATAGAGAGGAAGGCCACGTGAAGAGACAGTCGATGCATGCCTGAAGGTTTCTCTTTCTGTTTCCAGTGTCTGGGGTTCAGCAACATCTCCTCGGTGCCACAGGACTCTGCTTAGTGCCTGCAAGCAGGCTGTTATAAAAGAGCAAATCTGGCCTCTCCCTGGTTTGCAGCTTCTAGTCTCACAGTGTGATCCCCGACTCCTGTGGTTTTGCCATTGTGATGCCAAACCATTATGAGGTTTACACCAGAGCCAAGCTCAAGCTAGTCATATCCTTGAACCTCAGATCTGTGAACTCCACAAACCTTTCTTTTCTTTATAAAGCATCCCACCTCAGGTAATTTGTTATAGCAGCAGAGAACAGACTAATGCGTTCTCCTATCTTTCTTATCAGCAGGCTAGATACTATACATCTTTGCTATAAAAGACTATTCTAATTAACCACATGTCATGGTTACTCTCTTGTTGCTGAGAAACAATAGTTCCCAATATGCACAACTCTGAGGAGGAAAGCCTTATCTTTGGTTCATGGTTTATAGAAGTTTCAGTTCCCAATCTCAGCTAGTTCTGAGGTAGGGCAGGATGGCAAAGGAATATAGCAGTGGGATGTGGCAGGTAGGAAGCAGAAGAGAGATCCAGGAGGAAGGAGATAGACTTTGAAGCCATGCCATGAGTCACTTGTTTATATCTGGACGTAAACTGTGACAGCATGTATCTTTTACTGTGGATTTTAGCTGCTTTTAGTGGATCACATAAGCTTGCTCTTACTATTGATAGTATTCTTCTTCATCTCAGCCCAGGGCTCAGAGCATGGTGGTAGATCTAAAGACTCCTTTTGAATCAGCTTCTGGAAAGTGCCCTCCCATGATTATTTTTGGCTTAGTTTCCCTGTCTTCATGGTGCTTGATGGGAACCCTGTGCCTTAGGCTGTTTGGTTACTCTCCACACCTGTTGTGTTTTCCCCTATGGAAGACCTGCTGAGCAGCTCTCCTTGAAAGAAGAGCCATTGTCTCCATTTTGGCTGAGCCTGACCCTGTTTCCTTGTATTGATATGCAAAGAGCAGGCTAGGACTTCTCTTTATCTTTTAATTGGCCTTAAGCAGTGCATATTGGTCCAGCGAGATGCAGGTGGTCCTCTTTCAAGGTGATACCCGTGTTTCCCTGATAACCCACACCTGCTGCTCATTAATATGAGCCGGGTCAAGACAGGATGAAGAGCCTATGCTCCTTGCTGTCTGAGCGTGGAGCTAGAGGCTATGACTTCCTGGGACTGGAAAGACTACACATCAGAGCTGAAGCACTGGACCTCAAAGCATCAGATACCATCTCAGTAGCAGAATGCAAATCACTCTGCATATCCTTCTCTCTGTATAGTGCGGAAGTAAATGCAGGCCACCCACCTAGGCCAGCCCACAGTAGTCACCTACTTCCCATCATTCTCAGTCCTTCCTCCTCAAGCCACTCCTCCTTCATGACTGAGTAAAACCAGGGATCGGCCCTGGATCAACCTCTTTGTTCCAGAAAGTCACCTTCATGGCTGGACTTAGAGCCCCTTGGCTCCCCTTAATTATAAATATGCTTTAGTGTCTTTATTTTCACCGTGGGTTGCACTGGGAGTGGTAGATTGGAATTAACTTGGTGGGATTCCAATAATATATATTTCGGATTACAAATATAGACTTCTTAGACCAAGATGAGGACCAGGAGGTGCTTCCTACACTCCCCCTGGTCACCAAGCTGCACCAGCGTTTGCAGTACCCTGGCACTGCCTGCCAGAATTCTGTCCAGTGCAATGTGGCCGAGATGGCACATAACACCTCCGGGTGAATCCCGAGCTGCTAGCTGGGCCGTGTGCCTGATCCCTGCCCCACCTTCCCCACTGCACACCTGGAAGATGGGTCTTTATCACCCTAGGATATGACAGGTGGACCAATGGGAGGGGGAAGCGGTGTCCAGGAGCCTTGTCCGAGCAGTAACTTGCCACCCCCCAGCATGTTGTTTGAATAATACATAAGTGTTTATTGGGTTAAACTCTGGGGGCTGTTTGTTACAGCCATTATCCTATCCTGACTGATAGTTATCTGTCTTGTGGAGAAAGAATATACTTCACAAAGTGGAGCGAAGGGATTTATATCACCCCTCTATTGGTCCTTGTCTCAGTTACTCTTCTCTCATTTCTGGGACAAAATACCTGCCACCCCATATTACGGAAGGAAAGGTTTATTTAGCTCACAGTTCGTGGAGGTTTTCTGTCCATACTCAGCTGGGTCCAAGGCAGAGTGGCCCATACAGTTCATGGCGATGGAAAACAGCAAAACAGCAAGAGCAAAAGAGAGGAGCAGTGGAAACAACAGCGGGAGAGAATAAGTCTTTCTCCCTTATGTTGCATGCAGGCGATCTGCCCCAGGCTGGGTGTAGTACTCACCCCTAATCCCAGGAGCACTTACATCTGTAATCCCAACAGCACTCAAACTCATAATCCCAGCACTGGATCATCGGTTAATCACAAACTCTAGAAGTCTGCCCCATAACTGCATGAGCCTTGGGGGGGGGGGGAGGGCAACTAGACACAAACCGTAACAACCCTCTACGTCTGCGGGCTTTCTGAAGCACTCACCTCACTTTGGACCTCTGCCTTGTCCTGCTGGCCATCTTCTAGGATTTTACCAACTGAGGCCCCTCAGACTCTGTGGCCTTATCCTTACTTACAGATGTCCCCCTATGGAGGCCAGATGGACACCCTTCCAGTTTTCCTGGCATGTTTTGAATTCCCAGGTGAGCTGTAGTAGCACAGAGTGCACTTAAGGGCATGGGAGTGGGTGGTGGGCACTTGTTTCTATGCACAGTTCTAAGCCAGTTGAAGGATCAGGGATGAACGGAGGTCACTAAGAACAAGTTTGGGCTGACCTGGGGCCCCTAGAGGGCAGGAAGCTGGTGTGGAATGAAGGGGTTAGGAATTCAGACACATTGTATGCTTTGAGAACATTTTTTTTTTTGTCTTTTTGAGACAGGGTCTCACTTTGCAGTTCAGGCTGGTCTCGAACTCACAATAATCCTCCTGCCTCAGCCTCCCAAGTGCTGGGATTACAGGCATGCGCCACCACGCTTTGAGAACTTTAAAAAAAAATCTTTTATTTATTTATTTGGTACAGGGTTTCACTATGCAACTTAAGACTCATAGTGATCCTCCTGTCTCAGCCTCCCCAGCACTGGGACCACAGGCACGCACTACCATGCCTGGTTTTGGTGGTCAGCACAGCGCCCTGCGGGTTCCAGGGTCAGCCATTGCCTGGGTATGGAGGTGCATGTCTGTAAATCCCAGCACTCAGGGAGTGATACATGAATAGGATACATTACAGAACTGCCTGGGTACGGAGGTGCTACTGTTGAGGTGGTGAGTTCGAGATCAGCCTAGGTTTTCTGAGTTCAAGACCAGGCTAAATTCCATTTGTTGGTAGGAGGACACTCTAACTTAATGATCTAGTAATGCAAAAACTGGCAACATAGCTGTTCATTGCCATGATCAAGTATTATGGCCCAAGCACACATTACTCTCGGTGCTAGCTGTTTATATCCTGTGGTGTAGTGCTCTGCATAACAGCTTCACTCTAGGGAGATGCTGGAGACTGTGTTATCAAGTCCTAGGAATTTTTAGCTCCATTATGATTTTGTGAGACCTCTGTTTTATATGCAGGCCATCCTTGGCTACAAGGAAACACCATTTCATGGTGCATGACTTTAATTATAGAGTGATATGCATTATGAATGTTATGAATACACAATAATATGAATAATGAATATGCATCCCGAATACAATTATATATTGTATAACTTAATTATACAATGCATATTACTATACAAATGCATGAATACATTACGTGACTTTATGATCTATAAAGACACAGTCTCATGCATGTGGTGATTAGATAAGGTGATTTATACCCCCTCTGCTTTTCCCGATGCCTGCTGATTCCCTTCCTGAAACAAGGACAGGATTGTGGGTATTCTTCCCACGGGTCCAAAGTGGGTGACCGACTGCGGGGAGGCTTAGCGTTTGGGTGCACAGCGTAGAGCCCTCTGCCATCTGCGTGGAGTCCGTGTGGCCAAAGCAACCCTGAGGGTCTGTGTTTTCAGGTAGCCATCTGCTTTGGCCCTCACACACTGGGAGGGCGCCCCAGGGCCTGTGCTGCCTTTGGGGGCTGAGCCCAGCCCGGCCCGCTGGTGCTGTGCTGAGGCTCGTCCTGCGGGCAGACCCCTGGTGCAGCAATGCGCACACTTCCGGCCTCCACCGTGCACTGCGTGACCTCCGGGACACTCACCTCCACCATCCCAGCAAGACTCTCGCCATCCCCTTCCAGGTGGCGCCGAGCGCGAGTTACTGTCCTTCCGGAGTCCCTTTCCTTCTAGGCCACTCCAATCTGTCCAGCTCTACTCTCAAGGGCTGGAGCCCTCCTGTCTGCACCGCCCAGCTGAGCTGTCTTTCCTCTGCACTTGCTCTCCATGAGAGGGATATTTTGATGGGTGATCACAGCAGAAAAACAGACGCGGGATGGGCTGACGCTTGAGCACGGCTGCAAGCATAGGCCTTACGTTGAAACAGCCAGGCTCTTTGCCAGCGAGTGGAGGAAGGAGAGGAAAGATGGACGTGTACAAGCAGGCAACATCTTGCTCGTTTGGTAAAAACTGGGTTAGAAAAGTGCAGGGTTCGGCTGGTGAGAAAGCTCAGTGGACAAAGCCAGCAAGCTCAGCTAACCCACCTGCTCTCAGGGAAGATTTATAAGTAGCTCCCACAGCTTCTTCCAGAATTGAAAACCCAAGCCCCTTGGGTGAGGCACCTTGCAGTTTCTTAGAGAAATGTATTTCATACATTTTGAACTGTGTCTTTAAAAAGCCTGAGGTATAGCTCTTTCGGGACCTTCTTTCCAAGATGACGAAAAAAAGAAGGAACAACGGTCGTGCCAAAAAGGGCCGCGGTCATGTGCAGCCTATTCGCTGCACGAACTGCGCCCGGTGCGTACCCAAGGATAAGGCCATTAAGAAGTTTGTCATTGGGAACATAGTGGAGGCCGCCGCCGTCAGGGACATTTCCGAAGCGAGTGTCTTCGACGGTTGTGTGCTTCCCAAGCTGTATGTGAAGCTGCATTACTGTGCGAGTTGTGCTATTCACAGCAAAGTGGTCAGAAATCGATCTCGTGAAGCTCGCAAGGACCGAACTCCTCCGCCCCGATTTAGGCCTGCTGGTGCTGCCCCACGACCTCCACCAAAGCCCATGTAAGGGGAGCTGGTCTTAATGGACTGAAGAAAACTCTCTTGAGAAAGAAATAATAAATTGAATGTCAAACTTTAAAAAAAAATTAAAAAAGCCTGAGGTATAATTCACATAAAAGAAAACCAAATCTTTTTCTCTTTTAAAATGTATGGGGGGAGGTGTCGGAGAGTTGGCTCAGTAGAATAAGCTCTTCCCTGGCGCAAGGGCTTGAGTTCAATTCCTGGTTCCACAAAAAAAAAAAAAAAAAAAAAAAAACTAAAGTGGTATTACTATAATTATACAACACTGAGGAAAACTGAAGATTATAGTACTTGGGAGTTGTTAGCAGATAAAATATATTTGGTTGTTGCAGTCTCACCACACAGTTCAGACTCATGTGATCCTCCTGTGTCAGCCTCCCCAGTGCCGGAATTACAGGCATGTGCCACCATGCCCAGACTCTGGCCCGTTCAGCCCTCCCCCGGGGCAGGGCTGGTGCCTCACCGGGATCCAACCGCTGTCCCTGTGCTTGCCTATGCAGCTGCTTTTAGTTCGCTGAGCTGTCCAAACCAAATCGTTTTAATTGTGCTTTGTGTTTGTAATGTTGAGCACCCAGAACCTCTCTCCACTTTCTAAGCACTTCTGTCACCTTGACATAAAGCCTTCTCCACTATGCACTCTCTCCGGTTCTCCTACCTGGGCCCACTACCTCCGGTATGCTTTCTGTCTCTGTGGCTTTACTGCTTCTGAGTATTTCATATAAATGGAATGACACACCATTCTCCCTTTTGGGCCTGGCGTCTCTCCCTGAGCATATTTTCAGAGCTCATTTATGCTGTAGAATGAATCAGCATTTCACTCATTTCTGTGGTTGAATAATGGCCCATTAGATGTAGAAACCATAATTTGTGTACCCATCCGTCTTCTATGTTCGCACAAACTGTCTCTACCTTTTGCCTATTATGCATAATGCTTCTGGGACACTCACGGAAATCATGCATTTTTATTTGGTTAGGGAATGAGCCTTTCTGGAAAAAAAAAGTTGATTTTGAAGTTAGTGACTCGAGGAACTGCATCAGGACTATTGTTTTAATATTCAAATTCAAAAACTGCAGACTTTTTTTTTTCCAAAGCACAGGCTGAGACATTCTAAATTGTTGCTGGTAGCAAAGGGTCCCTTGTTAAGGAAACCCTTAGCTGTTGATCTGGGAGCTCCAGGGCCTCCTGGCACAGAAAGGACCACGAATACAGAATGGGTAGCCTCGTGGGCATCCGCTGCCCCTGCTTTGTGGGATTATTAGGAAAATTGGAGGGTCTTCAGAGTTGTCACCTCCCTGCGGGAGTCCAGTCTGAAGATCCTCTCTGTCACCATGAAGCTGGCAGAGTTTGGAATCACTCAAGAGGCCAGCCATGTGGACATGGGAGAGAGAAATATCCATCCGTCCTTTTGGGGGGTATCCCCTCTTTCCTGTGAGCAGAGTGGGAAAAGAAATCGTGCGTGTCCGTCTTGTTCCTTCCAACAGCAAGGCTTTTCTGCTGTGGGATTTTATTACATCCCATGTAAGCACAGTCTGAAAAGATGGCCTGGAGCTGTGGTTAAGATTGATCAGCAGGCAATTAGCATGGTGCTTCTTTTTGTGTGGTCAGTGTGATAGGCCACACCAGGGACGGAGTCCCATCCAGGATGACAGGACAACGGCTTCCCAATACAGAGGAGCCTAGACCGCCTGGGGAGACGTGATGGGAAGCCCAGCAGCTTCAAGAACAGGGTCCTGGAGACTAAGGAACTGGCTGAGTTGCTGCTCCATAAACGTGAGGGAAGCATTCTTCCTTTCACAACCGGGTTCTCCACATTTCTCCTTCTACGAGACAGGCTCTCACTATGCAGCCCAAGCTGGTCTCACACTCATAGTGATCTTCCTGCTTCAGCCTCCCTAGTGCTAGAATGACAGGTGGGTACCACCACACCCAACGTAGATTACTTTCATTTTTCTGAGGGGCTGTAATGTTTTGTGTGGAGGTGTGCCCCCAAAGGCTCACGCAGTCATGGGGCAGCTTCTAGAGTTGGTGATCAATTTATGCTGCAATGCTGGGATTATGGTGTTAGCTCCGAGAAGCCCACCGCATGAAGAAAGACCCCAAGAGATGTCCTCTCATGCAAAAGCCAGGGGATTTTATTTTCCATGCATGCATGGGGCTCACTGAACGCGCAGGAACAGAAAAGCCCCGAGCTGACCATGGGTTGGGTTTTAAGCCCGAAGACAAAGGGAGGAGGGGTTTTGCAAGCGCAGTTACAGAAGCGAATGGTATTGGTTAATTTAAATGGCTCCTTCTACAATTATTCGTGGGGATACTTATGAGGAAGTTTACAGTTGAGCTGTGAGGATGTTTCCTAATATGGACAGCAAATGTCCGGTCAGGGCGCATTCCGCAAATTTCTTTACCTCTTTGTAAAGAGGAGTATGCGGAGTAAGAGGGAGGAGTATGTGGAGTAAGGGGGAGGAGTATGCGGAGACCCAGGATGGGGACATAGATCAGTCCGCAGCAAGTTAGGACATGTCCTTTTAAAGCCTGCAAGTTGGG
>PVKA01053328.1:0-11292 GCA_004027165.1 Ctenomys sociabilis | reverse complement strand
TAAAAAAATTGAGGAGATCAGAAACATGATGGATTCCTTGAATGAGCAATACAGAAAAGAAAAAGAACACATGAAACACAGTCAAAGAGATATTGCAGAACTAAAAATATCAATCACGAGTCTACAAAACTGTTTGAGTGAAAGCGAAGACAGAGTTTCAGATCTTGAGATGCCGGAGCAGCTAGTGAAAAGGTGAGAAAGGATCTCTTAAAAGCAATGAGAATGCAGGAAAAAATAATCCATCACCTGCAAGATGACGCCAGGATGAACAATGTGAGAATAATTGGTATCAATGAGAATGAAGGACTCAATATAAATGATATAAAAAGAATTTGGGGAGAAATAATCGCAGAAAACTTCCCAAATATGAGGAAACAATCCAACATTCAGGTCACCGAAGTATAGAGAACACCAAATAACTTCAACCAAAGTACAAACACTTTGAGATATATAATAGTCAAGATCCCAGAAATCCAACAGAAAAATAATATACTGAAAGAAGCAGATCACATTAAAAGGAAAACCCATCAGAATTACAGCCAACTTCTCTACACAAACAATGAAGACAAGGAGAGAATGGAGCAGAGTTCTTCAAGTTCTGCACGAAAACAAATTCCAGCCCAGACTATTATACCCTGCAAAACTCGATTTCAAGTTTGATGGAGAAGTGAAATCTTTCCACGACAAAGAAAAAAAAAAATTCATGATGACAAAACCTTCTCTTCACAGGCTGCTGAAAGATGTTCTAGAGAGAGACTACAATGACTGGAATTCCATGAATGAGAACAGAAGGAACCCACTAAACAGGACAGACAATTAAACGCAGGATACAAAAGAGTAAACAACACCAGTAAACAACACTTATGTTTGTTGACAAACATAAGTCAACACATTTCAATTATAAGCATCTAAGTAAATGGACTCAATTTACCAATTGAGAGAAATAGACAGGCACAGTGGATTAGAAAGCAAAATTCAACAATATGCTGTATACAAAGAAAAACAATCAACTCAAAAGGACATTCATACACTCAAAGTCAAAGGATGGAAAACAATACTACATGCTCCAATACCCCGGAAAAAAGCAGGAGTAGCAATTCTGTTTTCACACATTCTCAACTTCAAACCAAGAAGCATCAAACGAGGCAAAGAAGGGCAATATATATTGGTCAGGGGAAAAATTCAGGAGCAAGAGGTAATACTCATAAATATCTGTGCACCAAATACAGGAGTACCCAACTGTGTAAGACAAATCTTAATTGAGATGAAAAACCTAATATTGAAGACCACAGTCTTAACAGGAGACCTTAACACCCCCTTATCTCAAAAAGATAGATCACCCAGACAAAAGTTAGCAAGGAAGTAGCAGAACTGAACTAGAGCTTGGAAGAAAAGGACCTAGTGCACATATACAGTGTGTTCGACCCAACCACATCTGAATACACATTTTTTTCAGCTGCACATGGGTCATTTTCCAAAATAGACCACATACTAGTCCAGAGGTCATGTATAAATATATGCAAGAAAACAGAAATTATACCATGCATATTATCTGACCACAGTGCAATAAAACTGGAAATAAATGACAAAAGAAACCAGAAAAACCTGGTAAATTTATGGAAACTGAACAACACTCTACTCAGCAATGGGTCACAGAAGAAATTAAACAAGAAATTCAACAATATCTACAATTCAATGAAAATTTAAGAACAACTTACAGGAATTTATGGAATGTGATGAAAGCTATTCTTAGAGGGAAAATCATAGTTATGAACTCACACATTAGGAAAACAGAACATGAACAATAAACACCCTAATGTTGCACCTCAAACAACAAGAAAAAAAAGAGGAAATGAAACCCAGAGTGCAAAGACGGGAAGAAATCATAAAGATTAGAGCAGAAATTAATTAAATTGAGATGAAGAAAACAGTTCAATAAATCCACAAATCAAAAAGTTGGTTCTTTGGAAGACTAAATAAATTTTAAAAGTCTCCAGCAAACCTCATCAAAAAGAGGCAAGAAAAAATTCAAATACATGCAATAAGGAATGAAAAGGGTGAAATCACCACAGACCCAGTGGAAATTCAGAAGTTTATCAGTAGTTACTTCGAAAATCTTTATGTTCACAGAATAGAAGACACAGAAGAAATGAACAGATTCCTCGAAAGGTACAAATTACCAAAACTGACCCAAGAAGATGTAACAACTCTCAATAAGTTAATAACAGCCAACAAAATATGAAATGTTATAAAAAACCTACCTACAAATAAAAGTCCAGGTCCTGATGGATTCACATCTGAATTCTACAAGAAATTTATAGAAGATATAATCCCTACACTCCAAAAACTCTTCATTGAAGTTGAAAAGTAAAAATTCCTCCCGAAATCATTTCTGGAGGCAAGTATAATACTGATTCCAAAACCAGGGAAAGACACAACCAAAAAGGAGAACCACAGGCCAATCTCCCTCATGAACATAGATGCAAAAATACTCAACAAAATCCTGGCAAATAGAATACAGCAAATCATCAAGAAGATCATACACCATGACCAGGGATGCATCCCTGGGATGCAAGGATGGTTCAATATTCAAAAATCTATAAATGTAATACACTATATTAATAGACTGAAATCTAAAAACAACATGATCATCTCAATTGATGCAGAGAAAGCTTTTGACATAGTGTAACACCCATTCATGTTCAACCTCCTACAGAAAATTGGAATAGATGGACTCCACCTTAACTTGATAAAAGCCCTCTATGACAACCCAAAAGCTAATGTAATCCTAAATGGGAAAAACTGAAATCTTTTACTCTTAAGTCAGTTACAAGACAAGGATGTCTTCTATGACCCCTCCTATTCTATATAGTCTTGGAATCCTTAGCAACAGCCATTAGAAAAGAGCGAGAAATAAAGGGAATAAGAATAGGTGAAGAAGAAGTTAAATTATCACTATTTGTAGATGACATGATACTTTACTTGGAAACCACAAAAATACCACCAAGAAACTACTGGAACTGATAGGGAAATTCAGTAGCATAACATAATACAAAATCAGTACTCAAAAGTCAATAGCATTCCTCTACACAGATAACAAGCACACTGACAGGGAAACAATAGAAACAATACTTTTTACAATAGTGCCATGGAAAAGGAAATACTTTGGGATTCACTTAACCAAGGAAGTCAAATATCTTTTCACGGAAAATTACAACACCCTAAGAAAAGAGATTATAGAGGATTTCAGAGAATTGAAAGGTATTCCATGCTCCTGGATAGGAAAAACCAACATCGTGAAGATGACATTACTCCCAAAACTGCGGTACAGATTTAATAAAATCTCTATCAAACTGCCACCATCATACCTCCCAGACTTAGAGAAATCATTTCTAAAATTTGTTTGGAACCACAAATGACCTAGAATAGCAAAGGCAATCTTGGCCAACAAACACAAAGCAGGAAACATCATAATTCCTCACTTGAAATTATACTACAAAGCCACTGTGATAAAATCAACATGGTATTGGCAACATCATAGACCTGAGTATCAATGGAATAGATTAGAAGGTGTAGAAACATCTATGAACACACTCTGCCATCTAGTCTTCGAGAAAGGGGCCAAACATACTCACTAGAAGAAAGATAGCCTCTTTAACAAATGGTGCTGGAAAACCTGGCTTTCTTTATGCCAAAAACTGAAACTTGACATAGCTCTATCACCATATACTAAGTTAAAGTCAAAATGGATTACAGATCTAAACATTAAAATAGAAACACTCAATCTCCTGGAAGATAAAGTACGAGGAACTCTTGAAGACATAGGGGTAGGGAAAGAGTTCATGAACAAACATATATTCGCACGGGAAGCTCTTGAAAGAATCAACAAATGGGATCAACTCTTCTTGAGGAGCTTTTGCACGTCAAAAGAAATTGTCAACAGAGTGAACAGAGAACCCACAAATTTTGAAAAAATCCTAACTAATAAGCAATCAGACAAAGGTCTGCTGTCTAGAATATATAAAGAACTAAGATATAACAGGGCTCTCAAAGTTAAAGACCCAGTTAAGAAATGGCCATCTGAGATGAATACACACTTCTCAGAGGATGAAATTAAAGAAGTTAATACATATATGAAAAGGTGTTCCATATTGCTAGCTATTAGTGAAGTGCAACTAAAAGCAACACTGAAATCCCATCTCACTCCTGAAAGAACAGCTATCATAAGGAAATCAACGAACAACCAATATTGGAAAGGTTGTGGAGAAAAGGGAACACTTCTGCACTGTTGGTGGGAATGTAGACTGGTACAACCATTGTGGAGGTCAGTGTGAAGACTCCTGAAAAGAGCATGACTGGAAATCCCACTCAAGCCAGCTATCACCCTACTGGGAATTTTCAAAGAGAAATTGAAAACATTATATCATTGTGATATATGTGTACCTATGTGTATAGCAGCACAATTTGTGATAGCAAAATCTTGGAAACAACCAAGATGTCCATCACCTGAGGAATAGTTGGAAAAGATGTGATATTTCTATACAATGGAGTATTACTCAGCTATTAAGAAAGATAAGTTTGAAGCATTTATATTGAAGTGGATGCCACTTCAACATATACTCATAAGTAAAATAAAGCAGATACACATGTGTAAATATCATATAGTCTCCCTAGTATACGAAGCGAAAAGCAGAAATACAAATGGAAATGTATAACAACTAAAAACAATTGAGTCAGATAAGGCAAAGTGAATAGAATATGCTGCAGGACATTAATCATCTTTTTTTCTGGATGGTTAACAACCTAAGTTCACAGATCAAAATAGGAGAAATGGAAGAGCCACAAGGCCAGCCAACATTTTGACCCTAGCCTTCCAAGGTCAGTGAAGACTCAGGACATAGGAGAACCTGTACTGCAACATCATGAAACTCAGTTGAGCTCCAAATTTTCTGAACAAGGAGATTATGGAGCCACAGATGTAAGAGATCGAAGTTCTATAGTGTGCCTGGGGAGAGTCACATGGAGAGAAACCTTTCTCTCAGGCTGTCACAGAAAGCAAACTGGTCAAGCATTGGCCGTGACTCATCCACATGGATGACACAGACAAAGGATCTACAGAATAAGGTACAGGATTGTGAGATAAATCCTGAGGGCATTTCTCAGCCCTCATGAGAATCATAAAGTACATGTGTTGATATATTAGTCTTGCTCTATCTAGGTCGTAACCATCCAGCAGAAAAGTATAAAAATGAAGTACACATCGCGGGGTCATAATTTTAAGTTGAGCTGTAAATGGCTATGGTCGACAACTTCTTCGGATAACTCACCATTGTTGTGGAATGCTGGACTGTGTTGGATTGTGTTGTCAAGCTCAGGCACTTAAGTTAGTTGAATGACAATGGAGTGCCCATCTTTGACAGGTGTAGACAAAGGAAGGGGTTAGAAGGGTAGAATCATACTGTGTTTATATCGACAGTACAGTTGGGATAGATAACGCTGTACTTCTACATAATTCTATGAGAGGCAAGATTTGCACTAATGGTGGTTGGACAGGATATTATGTCACGTTCTAATACTATGGGCAACCACTAGGAAAATAACAAGGTAGATAGTATTAATTATTGAATCTTTGATGTAATTCAGGTGTAAAAAATGAGATACACAAAGAGCTGTACTCTATTTACTGATAAGAGACATACGGTGTAATAATGTCTGTAAGTATAATATCATGTATGCACCTTCTATGATATCAAAACATCATGAAAACTGTTTGCAATGTATTAATTTATCAAATCCATCTTGTTAAGGTATCTTGAAGCTATCTCATTGATATTTGTACTTAAATAAAATAAAAATAAAAAAAATGAATGACAATAGAACACCTATGTCTGACAGGACTAAACAAAAAAAGAGGATACAAAGGAAGAACCATTCTGTTTGTATAAACAGTACAGTTAGGATAAATATGCAGTACTTTGGTGTTATTCTATCAAAAGATATATATGCACTAATAGTATTTGGACAAGATATCCTGTGTGCTTGTTGTGCTATGGATAACCAGTAGGAAGGTAAAAAGTATTAATTATTGAAACTGTACAATGATTTAGCTTTAAAAATAAAGATAGGTATAGAGCTACATTTTCTTAATTCATTGAATAGAGTCATCAACTCTAATAGTGTTTGTACATAGCGTATCATGTATGCACTTTGTACAATAGAAAGCCCCTATGAAAACTATGTGCAATGTATACATTGTTGAATCTGTCCTTCTAATTTGAGTTAAAACTTTGTAATTGCTACTTATTCTTCAATAAAAAAAAGAATGACAAAAAAGAATGATAAGCTTGAAGCATTTGTATTGAAGTGGATGCCACTTGAACATATATTCATAAGAGAAATAATCCAGACACACATGCATAAATATCGTATAGTCTTCCTAGTATAAGAAGCAAAACCATGAAATAGAAATAGAAATGTACAACAACAACTAAAAACAATTGAGTCAGATAAAGCAAAGTGAATGGCATATGCTGCAGGATACTAAGCAGCTTTTCTTCTGGATGGTTAACAACCTAAGTTCACAGATCAAAATGGGAGAAATAGAAGAGCCACAAGGCCAGCCAACATTTTGGCCCTAGCCTTTCAAGGTCAGCGAAGACTCAGGACATAGGAGAACCTGTACTGCAACATCATGAAACTCAGATGAGCTCCAAGTTTTCTGAACAAGGAGATTATGGAGCCACAGATGTCAGAGAGTGAAGTTCTATAGTGTGCCTGGGGAGAGTCTCATTGAGAGAAACCTTTCTCTCAGGCTGTCACAGAGAGCAAACCGGTCAAGCATTGGCCGTGATTCATCTACATGGATGACACAGACAAAGGATCTACAGAATAAGGTACAGGATTTCAAGATAAACCCTGAGGGGACTTCATTGACCTCATCAGAAACAAAACTTACATGTTTTGGTATATAAGTCTTGCTCTATCTAGGTCTTAACTATCCAGCAGAAAAGTATAAAAATGATGTATACAATGCAGGGCCATAATAATAAGTTGAGCTGTAAAAGGCTACGGTCCACAACTTCTTCAGAGAACTCACTTCTGTTGTGGAATGCTGGACTGTATTATATTGTGTCATCGAGTGCAGGCACCTTAATTGGTTGAATAATGGAGTGCCCATCTTTGACAGGTATAGACATAGGAAGGGATATAGAAAGGAAGAATCGTGATGTGTGTGTATAGACAGTACAGTTGGGATAGATAACGCCATGCTTCTACATAATTCTATGAGAGGCAAGATTTGCACTAATGGTGGTTGGACAGGATATTATGTCAGCTTCTAGTACTATGGACAACCAGTAGGAAAATAACAAGGTAGAAAGTATTAATTATTGAATGCTTGATATAATTCAGGTATAAAAAGTAAGATACGTAAGCAGCTACACTCTCTTAATTTACTGATAAGACATCTGCTATAGTAATGTCTGTAAGTATATCATGTATGCACCTTGAATGATTTCATAACTTTATGAAAACAGTTTGCAATTAATTTATCGAATCGGTCTTGTTAAGGTGTCTTAGAACTGTCTCATTGATATTTGTATTTCAATAAAATAAAAAATAAATAAAAAGGAAAAGTAATGCCATGATAAAGTGATAGTTGTAGAAGGTTCAAATTACTAACGATTTCTGAGAATTTCAAGTTGTGCTGGTAACAATGCTGATATGGATTATTAGACTCTATAGGGTTAAATTACTATATCCATATACGAAAATCCTTTGGACTACTATCAAACGAAAATATCTTGTACAGAGTTCTCAAATCTCTAACTACAAAGGAGCATCCATCATTCACACAACAAAAAAGTAAAGTGAAATTTGTTTTGGGAGACACTGGAGTTAGAAATTGATCATATGTGGGCAGGCAGAGTAAAGTCTCATTGCCTAAAAAACATACAGCTATTTCAGTCTTGAAGAAAACATCCTGCCTTACCAATTAAAGCTATTATTTCTTAGGCGACCTTTTGTCTTCTGATACTAACTTTGCAAAGGTATAAATAAATAAATACCCCTGCTCTTCTTCTAGGATCCTTTGCCAATCAATCAAACAGGCCTTGACCTGAGTCCAATTTTTATGTTCTTGTGTTTATTTTCCTCATTTCTGCTTCCATTTCTCCTAGGGATGCAGCAAGAGACAAAGTTCCTACAGAATTTATACAACAATGACAATGGAGGATGATGATAATGTGAAGTATTGTTAAGAGTAATATTCTTATGTAGGGGTCTTTTGGTCCCTCAGTGTGATCATTTGTACCTCGGGAGAAATAGAAGCAAGAATGGGGAAATGATAGACAAGAAAAGTAGAGCTGTGTTAGGTGGTGTGCGTTCTGTCTGCTTAACAAGGTGTACCCCAGAACAACAGTGTGGGTGGTTATTTATACTTTGCAAGTTCATGACACACAACCCAAGGTTTTCTAGTGACTAATAGACATTAACCAGTCAGAATGCTTATGTCAAGACCAAGGTAACTTGAGTGCTTTAATCACTGAGACCTAGTCCTGCTTTCTCATATTTGACCAATTTCTAGCTTCTGAGGTTTACAACACTCTTATTGTCAAAATATGAAATGGAATAAAATCTAGAGTTTCAATTTAGCTTTTAAGGATATATTTTGAGGTGTGCATTGTATTCAAGCCAGTTACTAGGTTGGATATAAATGATGTTAAGTACATATGATTGATAAGTGGTTCCAACAATGGATGTGCTGCATGCAGTGCAGGCTATAATGGCTATCATAGCAAGAAAATATTTTCAAGACTGTACGGAGGATCCTGTCTTGACATTAAGTGTACATCTTCCATTATAGTCTCCATTTGCTTATGTCGTCAGACCTCATTACTTTCATGGTTGTCAGGGCCTGATGTGTCAGAACATTATTCAGAGACATTCATAGCATGCTCAGACTGGAGAGGAATGTGAAATGAAATTGCATCATTGGAATTGACTACAATCTGTATAGATTTCTCCATGGTCCCACAGTCTAGAGTAGTAGCCATATAGGATATTGATCTCCTGTTAAGATACAAATGTGTCTCATTTCCACTTCACTAGGGAATTGTGTCCCTCCCACTGGCAAGTATCAGGCAACTTGCACAATATTACAGCCTTCACAGTCATGCCTTGTGATCTTTTTCTGTCAATGTTACTCTGTAGCTATAGCATGCTCCATTTCATGAATATTTCAAAATTATAAATTATAAGTAGGTAGGTAAAACTGTGCTTGTGGGTTATTGAGGCATTCTCCCCCATATTTTGTAATTGTAATTTTAAAATAGTAGTTGTTCATTCTGTAATTGATTTTCCTGCATGCTTCAGTTTATGCCAGTGTTATGTTGAATTCTCAAGAGCGGGATTTTTCACCTTTCCTTGTCTTCCACCATTCAAGTATTCTTAGACATTGCCAACTAAATGGAACAGAGCAGACAACATATCTGAAGTGGTTTGCAAACCTCTCATTTTCCAGCTTGGTCAGAAACAAATATATCCTTTGTAAGTGATGCAGTCTGTGGTGATTTCTTAGACCAGGTGAAACATAGAGAGCTATGTAGCTCTCTGTTTTCCTTCAGTGAAAATAACGGCAGACTTTCGCCTTTTAAGGCAGGAGGAAATAATGGAACTTCTGTCCAAGAGAATCACAGATTCTGTCACACATACCCAATATTCAGGGCTTAATTTCCTAGGTATCTGGCTTATACATGGGTCCATGCATTAACTAGATTACAGTGAGGGATAATTTCCATATATGAACCCTTGGGGAACAGTCCAATCACAATCACACTATGGTAGTGACCACATCTTTTAGTTAGGAAACATTTTTATCTTGACATTGTGGCATTTGTCTGGTAGACTGGCCTTAATTGTAGAGTTTTGGCTCAAAGAAACATCTATTTTAAACCTTGATTTGTCTTTCCACCTCTTTTCCCTATCCTGTGTATCTTGCCATTGTTTTTGGTCTGTTTTCTACATGTTCAAGAATTCTTGAAAACTGACATAAAAAGCTTATCTTTGATTGTGCATTTCAGTCCTCAGTGAACACTATTTCTTTCTTAATGAAACTTGTTAAGATAATTCTGCCTTACTCTGTTATAATGTCAGTTACTCTATAATCAATTTTTTCATTTATGTAGCATTTAAGTATTCACAACTTTAACCAAATGAGAAAATTATTTCTTATGTGATAATTCCTAGAGTTGTGCACTGTTAAGTTTTGTTTATTATACAAAGATAAAGCTATCAGGGCAGAATTACAAATGAAGCATGATGTCTTTGCTCAACTTCAGTAGTGTATAGCAAGTGAAATAGAACTAATACTCCATTAGAAAGAGGATATAAAGCTATTCATTGTCTGCAGAATAAAAAAAATAGGAACAAGACCTATAGAATTGATTATTCTTTATTTTGTCTTTTTTTTTCTTTTTTATCTTTGTATTATCTTTTGTGTGTCATTTCACAAGTTCCACTGTAGTTGAGGCTTGCTGTAACTTCATTGTTCAGTATGCCCTGGAAATTATGGCAATCACCCTGTCACAGTCTGCTGGGTTTTTCCATTTGTGACACAGGAAAACACACCTGTAATTTTCTTTGTTCTTGTGGATGTAGTAGTTTGACACAGTCACACAAAAGTTATGATGGGCACACAGAATTAAATATGACAGTTTCTCAGAATTTCCAATGTTGACCCACAGCCAGTGTCAGTCAATGAAGGGAAGAGGCACACTGAACATAGAGAACAGTGATATATTAAAAACTCTTGAATACAACACACTGTGGAGGTCAGGGCATGCCCCTCTGTGCCTATATCCAATTTATCTGTCTCTCACTTGCACAATCCTGACCAGCATAAAATTGAAGATACCTTGCCCTGTGTTTTTGAAGGAGTGACGCAGTTCCCATACTTTTCCTGGATTTAGCAAAGGATAGATGTGCCCAAACAAAGATGGGCATCATGGAGGCCAGAAATAGTTTCCTTAATTAGCCACATTTGTGCTTCCTTTTCTTTTCCAACTCTTGCCAGCACAACAGCTGCTCTGAAGCCATAAGTGTTGGTCTCCTATTGCTGGCTTTCACTCTGTTAGTCCAAAAAAGTCATCTTAAGATGAGAGTCTTCCTTCCAGGACTAAAATTCCACAACTATCTTTCTTTCTTTCTTTCTTTCTTTCTTTCTTTCTTTCTTTCTTTCTTTCTTTCTTTCTTTCTTTCTTTCTTTCTTTCTTTCTTTCTTTCTTTCTTTCTTTC
>PVKA01053327.1:0-11297 GCA_004027165.1 Ctenomys sociabilis | reverse complement strand
GCTGAAGGAACCTAACACGGCAGATGCACCACAGGCATACCAAGGATATCAGCACCATCAGGCCAGCCAGAGCTCCCATTCCTGCCTACTCTTTTAGGTGATTCATGGCGATGGAGAACCATGAAACCAGGCCCTCTGCTAGTCCAGCATCCATCCTTGTCGAGTTCACCGTCACGATGGCCACTCTCAGCTGTTGCATTAGGCCATCAAATTCCCCAGTCCAATTACCTAAAAGAAAACTGGACAGTTGCTTAGACAGATTTGCAGCATGGGTCAAATTCTCATACTGTATACTAGTTACACAGAGTCCGGGGTATTTCCATTCACAGCCAAGCTGAGCGATTTGCCAAAGGATGTCAATTTGTTCTTGAACCAAATCAATCCTCTGATTGACCACCATGAGGCCTCCTTTTAGTTGAGCATTAAGGCCCTTTTGTACATCTAGGGCTTGTGCCACGTTGGCTGAGAGACTGTTTAGAGTTTGGGCAGTCTGTACTGTATGACTCATTGCTACGGCAGCAGTGGTAGCCCCTACCGCAGCCAGGGAAATGGCTGCAACTATGGCCGCTGTGATCCCGAAAGCTCTCTTATGTCTGCAATGAGCCATAGCATTAGGAGTGTCAACAGGCAGAGGCACCCAACGGGGCACACGGATAACTATTGCATAACTACACATACTGGCATTCCAGCATTGAGCATAAAAGCATGTCTCATTAAAACATTGATTAGGTTCTTGATTACTTACAGCGAACACAAAAGGAGGATAAACACACCCTGGGGTGGGCTTATAAGTAAATGTTGTCAAAGGCTTGATTCCTTGATTTGAGCACCCTGGGTTTGTGGTGATTCATAATGCCTGTCAGCTGCGGAACGCCCTTGGCCGTCCAAATTTAAAAAATTAATGGTGAATAGAGCTAAAGAAAGTCTCTCCTTTGGGGTACAGCCGTGGTCAATCCCCCCCCTTTTTTTTGTCTTTTTAAGACAGGGTCTCACTATGCAGTTCAGGATGGCGTTAATCTCACTTTGTAGTTCAAGCTGGTCTTGAACTCACAGCAATCCTCCTGCCTCAGCCTCCCAAATGCTGGGATTATAGGCATGTGCCACCACGCCCGGCTTTTTTTTTTTCTTTTTGTCTTTTACTGAGCGGCATTCATTGGCCCAATGCTTTCCCTTCTTGCATCTAAGGCACAGGCCTGGTTGGGTGGGGCGTTGTCCCGCGGTATTGGTCCCACCCCCTTTGTCTGGACAATTGCGTCTAATATGTCCTGTTTTCCCACATTTGAAGCAAGCCCCCTGAGCTCCCGGATTCCCTGGTCCCTTCTTTTGTGTCAGCTGTACCACCGCCGCCGCCAAGCTAGCGTCGGTCAGTGCCCCCCCCCAGTTCTCCACAGACTTTCATCCAGACTTCCAGCCCTTTATTTTTGTATGGACCGATATCCGTATGGCATTCTTTGGTACACTGCTCAAAGATGAGCTGTTTAACAAAAGGCATTGCTTGATCTGCATCTCCAAAGACTTTACCCGCTGCTTCTACTAATCTGGCTACAAAATCTGAAAAAGGCTCTGTAGGCCCTTGTAAGATTTTTGTGAGGTTGCCGGTCACCTCCCCCCTGTTTGGAAGTGACTTCCAGGCCTTGGCACCAATCTTGTTGATTTGTTCATAAACTGCAGGCGGATAACCAGCCTGTTGGTTTGCAAAGAGGCCCATGCCCAACAGCATATCTTGATCCCAGGCGTGATGGCCTGCAGCCAAGTTGGCCGCTGCCTGTTGAGCAGCGAACTCAAATGTATAAGTTTTCCAGTCCAAATATTGACCTGGGCTCAGGCACGCCTTGGCTATACTGTTCCACTCCATGGGAGTGAGACAGTGTCTGCCGAGGGCCTCCACCTGAGCTATGGTGAAGGAAGCTGTGATGCCATATGTTTTTGCTGATTCAGCTAATGATTTGATCACCTTGAAATCTAGGGGCTCTTGATATCGATTCCCTTGGGCATCTTGAAAAACAAGGAGGGCCATGGGGAATTCCGCCCCCAGTGCCCGCCACATTTCCGGATTATGGACACTCCCAGGGGGGCCTCCCCCTCCACTGGACTTCCCTTTTCTTTAACCTTTAATCTCCTAACTGTCTCAGCAAGCATTAAGTCATCCTCCTCTGAGTCAGTGGACTCAGGAAGCTCCAACTCAGGAAGATCGGGGTACAAGCCCTTTCCTCTTTTCGACCCCCTTTCACTGCCTGCTTTTTCGGACCTTGCCTCCTATAGCTGTTCTAGGGCTACCCGCCCACTCTCCACTGCCTCACTGCAACACCGGTCCTCTAAGCAGCCTTGGATCGGCTTCCAAATTGGCCTTAACAGCCCCTGTAGAGCCAAAAACATTGGGAACAAAGAAGAAGCGCCCATGGTAAAAATCCTTTTCACTTTCACCTTTAAACCCGCTCGTCAGCGAGTCTTATCCTGCTCTCTCTACAGAGAAGAGCAACTTATTCCCCGCTTTTGTCGCGGATCCCCATCTTACCTGAGGACTTACCAGTGCACCCCCTGACCGCAGAAAGTTCTGAGCTGTCGTTGACTGCACCGCAGGAACACAGGCTCCCCGTATGGGCCACCACTTGTCGCGCGCAACCTTGCCAGCAAGGAAGATGCGACACCCAGCTCTTCTTTCAGTGGTTTATTCAGGACCTTTGAACAATCTTCTTCTGCCTGCTGCGAGGGGAAGCCCACTCATGGCTATATACCAGTGGGCGTCCAACCCCAGAGTGCCACGTGGGCACAGCCGATAGGTCCAGGTATGCGGAAGCAATGCCATAGTCTTAGCCTTAGCCAAATGAGAAGTTGTTTGCTACGGAGAGCACTCACCCCCAGGTGGGGGTGGAAGGCGGAAGCCAGTGCCATCTTTAAGGTGCGGCTGTTCACAGCTCTCTACAATAGCTAAATCCTGGAAACAGCCCAAATGCTCATCAACCAGAGAGCATATTAAAAAGGCATGGTGTTTATACACATTGGAGTACTACTCAGCCATAAAGAAGGACACACTGGAGACTTTTATAGGGAAATGCATGCAACTTGGGATCATACTCATAAGTGAAATAAATCAGACTCACACGTGTAGGAATCATACTGTCTCTCTGGTGTGAGAAACTCAAAGAGCAAATAAGGTCAAAATGTACAACAGGTATTGTGAAATAGGAAGAAATTGTTTAAAAGAAAATAGAACTAGGATGGGGGAAAGGGAAGGAAGGGAAAAGAGAAGAAAGGAAAGACATATTATTAATGTCTCTTAGTTCATACAATAGTAAGGGTTTTGCTAGTTATAGATTGGAGAATTTTTTATGCCCATATCTTATACTGAGTAACTACTTTAAAGATAACACTACACAATATTTTAACTATTGTTATTCCCCTGTTATCTTGTTGTGAAATTTTGTTTCACTTTTTTTTCCATAAAAATATATAACAAAAAACATGCTTTGGAATTGTTAAGATTTTGAAGGAAAGCAACTCTTAGGTCAGAAGGGACAGTAGGCACGGGAGAAGGCCCTGCGGATTCAGACCATCTCAGGGCAAAGGCTCGGCTGGAAATGCAGGGCTTCAGGCTCAGGCAGGGAGCGGAGTCACAAAGAGACCCTCCTGGGTAGAACCATGGCTTGGGAAAGCTATTGCCCAAGAGAAAGGCTATCAGTGAAGGAAAAAAACAGAAAAACTACAGAACACGAGCCAGCAGCCAGGAAACGAGTCCAGGTCAGCCTCCATCTGGGGCAGCTGGGAAAAACGTCCCTAGAGATTGCTGAGCCGCGGGCTCCTGGTTATGAAGTCAGAAATGGCATCGATTTAGCTGTGGTCTTAAAACTCCCAAAAGGATGAGCTGAATTTAAAGTGGACTCTGAGAAACAAACGGGAGGGGGGGAAGTGGAGGAGAGAGAGAGAGAGAGAGAGAGAGAGAGAGAGAGAGAGAGAGAGAGAGAGAGAGAGAACTGTGTTCTGTTGTTCACAGTCCTGACATCTGACAGCAGTATTTGTATTCTTCCTGCAAAAATGTACCTTCAGGGCCGGACAAATACCTCAGGGGATTAAAGCACCTGCAAGCAGGTGCAGGGGCTAGGGATTCAATCCCTGGGCCTGCCGTGTTGGCCCTGCACCCTGGGCAGGCTGAGACCCTTCTGAGATGACGTGATGGTGTCAGTCTCTAATCCCAGCTCTTGGGAGGCTGTAAACAGGGGAGTTACGGGGCCGATCTAGTAGTGAGACCCTAAACATCCTATAGACCCTTCCCTAAAAATACAGAAAGAAAGAAAGAGAGGTGCAACATAAAAGACATACAGGAAACGAAGCCAGATCTTTGCAAATAGGAGTGGACTACGAATGTAGATGGGGTGGAGGAGGAAGAAGAGGACGGAAAAGAATCAAGAGGCGTCGTGACCCACTGCGATCTGTCATTACGAGCTGTAATCAGGCACTACTAAGGTAAAATAGAAGAGAAACACCTCTGGGAGCAAGGGGATGGAGCGCCGCACAAGAGGGCTGACAAGGAAAACTGCTACGCGCACACAGAGACAGACGGTCACGGGCGGCAGAAGCCAGCAGAGCCTTCAGGACCTGGGACACACCACAGCGACATGGTTAAAGAAATGCAAATAAAGGAGCGAACAGTAAGAGACTAAAAATGACCAGGAAGATTTGAAAAATCGCACAAGCGCCCACTCAGAATGGGCAGTTTTCCCAGTTTCCTATTCAAGGCAAAGAGGAGCTTCTGCTGGAGAACTTCGTTCTTCCCCCATTCTGGTGGTGCGCTCACTGAACTTTAACTAGCTGAGAACGGAATGCAGTTTCCCCATAAGCTCAGCACTGAACCTAACCAACCATTCACTGAACTTGCATTTCGTGTCCAATTCAGTTTGTGACCAGAATCTTGACAAGAATGACGCTCGCGAACAGAGGCGCCATTGCATAGCTGTCAGCAGAAAATTCACAACTGGCCGCACAATGCTCCTCGGTGTCCCTCTCTGCCCGCCCACCCTTCCCAGGCCACCAGTTCAAGTTTCCTTCCCCCGGCACCTAGCGCCACTCCGTGGGTCTCACGCAGACGGTGGGTCTCACGCAGACGGTGGGTCCCCCGGCACCTAGCACCACGCCGTGGGTCTCACGCAGACGGTGCGGGCGGCGGCTGCGAGCACCGCTGGCCAGCGCCGCCCTCACCAGCTGCCGGACAGACGGACGGACGGACGGGCGCTCACACCGCAGCTGCAGCCAGCTGGCCGGAGCTGCTTTCAAGATTCACACGGGGACCCCCACACTCCACGATCCCTCGGGCAGAGCAACGACGGCCACCAGCCGGCACATCCGGGCTTGTGCTGTGGCGTCCCCCTCCTATCTAGCTTCATCCAGCGAAACGGAAACCTCACTACGCGCAGGAGGTGGAGAAACCTTTGGGGTCGCTGCCAAGCGCGAGGTCGCGTGCGAGGGTGGAGCACTGGCGGACCGAGGGCCGCGCCCTGCCCCCGTCCCATACCCGTCTTACAGCAGTGCCTTGAAAGCCCCAGCAAAACCCTCAGAGCAGACACTGAAGCACCACAAAGCCCATCCAGCCAAGAGAAACCCGACGCCTTTGTGCAAAGTCTGACTCCCAGAACGGAACTGGATAGGAAGCTACTCGCGCCCTCCTGTGTCTCGATGCAGCAATGCGGGGAGATCCTGACCAGTTCTGCTGAAGGTCCTGCCTGCTCGCAGGAGAGTGTACGTTCCTGCAGAGACCGCTGGAAAATGCAGCCAGGCAGAGAACAGGATCCCTTTCGATAGGGAAAAGCAGAGCACAAGCTAGCGTACGGAAGTGGAGTGCCTGGGTGGAGCGTCTGGGGCAGGGCACCAGTTGTGTGTGCAGGGAAGGACGCTCCCGAGTGAGAAGCAGGCGTGGCAGAGCTGAGCTGCTTGCACTGCTGTGTCTCTGGAGACCACGCGGTGGATGGCAGAGGCAAAGAAAGTATCCTGGAAGCTTGGGGGAGGGGTGGGCGTCGCTGGGGGCATCCACTTCCTCCGGGTGGAAAGCGGGGTCTGTTTCACAGTTTCCCACCAGTGCGTTCCCTTCTCTTCAGCAAATGAAGCCTGGGACTGTCCACTTTCTCTGCAGCCACCGCAGCCACCGCAGCCTGTGTACATCCTCTCCCGCAGCGCCTCCTGCTGGAACCCGGTCCCTTGCCGGCCATCCTTCCACCGTGAAGAAGGAAGACTCCTGCTTCTCGCTGGTTGGAGTCTCCTGCTGGCTTAGAGCTCCTCAGTGGTCTTGCACTGGGGAAGCCCAGCTCTGAGCCTTGGCTCCGGGTCCTTCTGTCTCAGGGGCCTCGCGCTAACGGTTCCCTACACGTAGAAGCTCCCCTCTCTTCCTGATTGGCTCCCCTGAAGCCAATCCTTCCCTAAGCATTCTCTCCAATGGAGCCTTCAATCACGCTATTGTATTGATTTCCTTATGGCAGCTATTGCGGGATTTAGCTATCTCACTGATTTGGTCTTTGTTTTGTTTTGCATTGTGTTTTGTCTTTTTCCAGGTTGGGGTTTGGAATCTGTGTGGGCAGGGACAGAATATCTCCTGCTGCCCAATGGCTACTCGTCGGCTTTGTGACCTTGGACTAGTTGCAAACCTTTGTCGCCCTCTGGAAAGGGGAGGCGATAATGCTCCCCACTTCATGGTGTCATAGTGAGGAATACGTGAGCTCATAAGTGTGGAGTACTTGGGACAAAGCAAGAGCCACGCCAGAATAGCAGCAGCAGCAGCAGCAACAGTAATGGTAACAATACTGGCTCTTAGGATTGTATGGCGGTTCAGGGCGCAGTGTTACAGGGGGACCCACACTCCCAGCTGAGGGTGGGCTGTATCAGAGCCTTGGTCAAGAGTTGAGCTGTGGGGTGGGAGTGAGGCAGGCACGTGAGGAACTGCAGTTTCCAGAGGGCTCTGAGTCTCAGAATTTCCCATGGCAGGGAGATTCTCCCGCCCCTCCTTCATGAGTGAGCCAGGTTAGAGGGGTCCTGCGGTGGCCCAGGCTCGGGTGATTGCTGTCTCAGAGCTCCAGCCAGGTACAGTGAGCACAGGCCTGCTCCCTGAGGCCACCCTGTGAGGCCGTAGAGGCAGGCAAGGGAAGGTCACGTCCCTGGAACTAGTCTTTGTCTGAGGGCATTTAGAGGCTAGGGAGACAGCAGAGAAGGCCTCCCAGCCCTACACCTTATCCTGAATACTGTAGGCCTTCACCTGTCCCCAGTCAGAAGAGGGTTCCAGGAACGGGGGCTGACTGGAGACCAGTGTGTGCGTGTTGGGGGGGATCTGTGTGAAAGAGCACAGGAGGGCAGCGGTGGATTCAGGCCTGGCTCATGGTGCCAACGCTGTGTCCCAAAGAGATTTTATGAACAAATGGATGAGTGAGCCGGTAGGGGAAGAGACTGTCCCTGCTCTCAGGAAGGCATGAAGGAGGAGAAGGCAGTGCCCCGAGGTGAGTCCCGAGCCGCACATATGGCACTGCATTAAGTATAGGGTGCAGGAGTCTGGAGGTAGGGGAGAAGGAAGGACACAGAGGTCAGGGGCCACTCAGTGGCATGTGTTGCCAAGTGGTATGTGGCAGCTTGGCGTGGCATGTGGTGCCAGGCATCGAACCCCAGTCCCTATGCTTGCTAAGCAGGCACTTAATCCACTGAGCTATGTCTCTGGCCATCTTGCTATTATTATTATTATTATTATTTTGTTACTATCCTGCTCAATGCTTTGTTCACTAAGTAACTCAGACAGGGGAGCAATGCAAGGGGTGTGAGGAGACATACTCAGCTGGGATGGTGGTGAGGTAGGAGGTAAAGCAAGTACACAAGGGAAAGCCATGTGACAAGGACCAAGAAACCACCCAGAGAGAGAACAGCTATGCCAAAGATAGCCTGTAGATGAAGGTTAGCCTGGTCCCTGTGGACTCTCAGGCATGGGCAAATCCCAAAGTATACACCACTGGCCCATGCCCAACCTCGGTGTGGATCCAACCCCCCCCTCCCCATTCACACACACTGCGTGCCATGGCACTTTTTCTAAAAACCTTGTGCTGTCAGAACCCCCTTTCCGATGGGTCGAAAGACTCAGGTACCCTGCCTGCCATGACTCCTGTCCATTCTAGGGCCTCCTGTAACCCCAGCACTTAAGAGGCACTGCATCTGGCTCTACTGGGACTGAGCGTTCTCACTGCCTACTTTCACCCGGCAGAGTGTACTTTTGTTGTAAATAATTCTTACTCTTGTTATTCCCTTTTAAAAAAATTATTTATTCATTTATTTGGTATAGGATCTCACTGCATAGCTTGGGGTCACAGTTATCTTCCTGTTTGCAGCCTCCCCTGCACTGGGATTACAGGCATGCACTACCATGCCCAGTCTTGTTGGCTGGGCTCAGCATGCCCAGGTGGGTCTGGCATGGCATGTGGTGCCAGGGATCAAACCCCGGTCCCTATGCTTGCCTAAGCAGGCACTTAGTCCACTGAGTGATGTCACTGGCCCTCTTGCTGCTCTTTCTGAGTATCCTGCTCAATGCTTTGTTCCAGATACCAAGAGCCTAGCCTGACTTCCCTGAGGCCTCCCCTCTGACAGCAGTAGAGATGCTTGTGTTCCAAACATGTTCTGTCCAGTTCATCTGTGGCCTCCATTCATCCAAAGCTAAACTGCAAACTGTTTAAGGTCCTACAGATTCGGATGGTTGCCTCCCCAGTACAACTTTTCTAAAACAGAGTGGGAACCAAGGAGCTGTTGCCACAGAGGGCCCATGGGTTCCACTCATCAGTGAGGCCTGGGACTCCCTCGGGCCTCAGGGAGTTGGTTTGCAGCCTCCTGAGGTGTGGGCCTATGTGGACTCTGTCCTCTCTGTTGCCCCACCTGTGCCATGGAGGTCAGCTGTACCCTGCTCACTTCCTGGCAGCCACCCTACCCTCGCTGCCCCACCCTGCGCTAACATTGGCAAAAGGAGGCTGGAGAGACCAGACTGGCTGTCCTCACCAGGTGGCTGCCAGGGCTGAAGGAACCTGGAGAGAGGTGGGTGACATGGAGGTCACTGGGCTTCCTTGACATTCAGAGCCATGGAGAAGAGAGCTGCTGCCTCCCGGGACCTGAGACACAGCAGGATCTTCATCCTCTGCTTCTTTGCAAATGCTGCTGGGAGATTTGAATGAATTATGCTGGCTGTGGAGCTTCTGTGTAGCTGTACAGGGCTTCATGGCTCCAGCCCATGTCCACCGAGGAGTCTACCCTGGGAAAGGAGTGGGAACGCGAGTGGAACCCAGGGCTCCCCACAGTGGCAAGGGGCCGGTGGGAGAGTAATTGCCTCGCCTGATGCCACAGACCATGTGCCAAGTGGTCTCAGCCTTGTGGGCCTTGGAGGTTTGGATTCCAAGCTTGCAAGACCTTGTGGGAAGAATTCTGGAATCAGTACGGAAGGTTAAGATGAAGAGGAGAGGACCTAAGTTCGATGGAAGCTGAGTACTCTTGAGATTAGCACTGAACTATGGGCGCAGGAATGCCAGGGGCCCAAGTAGGGTCCATAGATGCAGTGGATCTGGGATGCATGGCCAGAATTCCAAAGGGTGAGTTCAGTGACACCCTGGCACCAAAGTCACTTGAATTCCCTTCACTGTTCTTTGTTCTCTATTTTTTTTTAAATGTATGTATTTGGCACAAGGTCTTGCTAGGCAGCTTGGACTCATTGTAATCCTCCTGCCTTAGCCTCCCAACTGTGGGGATTATAGGTGTGTGCCATCTCGCCCGGGTTCAGTGGCTGGCACGGCGCGCAGTACCAGGGATTGAACCTGTGTCCTTGAGCTTGGCAGGCAGGTGCTCAGACCACCGAGCTAATTCCCCAGCCCCACTGTTCTTTAAACTTAAGCAAATAGGTGGGCAGAGAGGAGAAAGTTCTTCCCAAGTAACATTACCTACATTCTTCTCACTGATATTCTTTCTCCCTCTCCCTCTGTCTCTCTTGCTGTGTCTCTGTCTGCCTCTCTCCCTCCTTCCCTCCTCCCTTCTCGCCCCCAAGTGTACAGACAGCACTTGAGAGCCCCCACTTCCCAGGGGTGCCCTGACAGAGGCCCTCTGCTGTCCACTGGAGGGTTACAGGACCATTGACTGCCACCTAGCGTCAGAATGTGTTCATGTCACATTTCTTTTCTGATACTTCAAGAACTAGAAACCAAAGTGGCAAAAATTGCTGTTAGTTTCTCCTTCTCCTCACTTCAGCATTCCCTTAAGCAACAGCAACAACAACAGAAACCTTGCTCAAATAAGCCAGGCACTGAAATAAATACTGCGAAATCTCACTTGTACGTGGACTCTGAAAGCTGATGTCATGCAGGTACCAAGAACACAACAGTGGGCCCTGAGTCCAGGCCTAGGAGGGGGCAGGGTGTGAGGAAGTTGGCGGGAGGGTACAGTGGGTGGTAAGCTACGGTAGCGTCAGTGCGCGGTAGGGGCGCTAGAGATAATAACAGCAACCCTTCCCCGTGTATTTCTTTTTATTTTATTTTATTTTATTGAGGTACAAATGTCAATCAGTTTCAAGACACCTTAACCATACAGATTCGATAAATTAATACATTGCAAACTGTTTTCATAACGTTTTGGTATTGTACAAGGTGCATACATGATATTATATTTACAGATAGTATTTTAGCAGATATCTCTTATCAGTGAATTAAGAGTGTAGCTGCTTACTTATCTTATTTTTTATACCTGAATTATATCAAAATTTCAATAATTATTTTCCTAGTGGATGACCATAGTACTAAAAGCTGACATAATATTCTGTCCAACCACCATTAGTGCAGATCTTGCCTCTCATAGAATTATGTAGAAGCACAGCGTTATCCATCCCAACTGTGCTGTCCATACACACACATCATGATTTTTTCTTTCGACACTGGTCAAGCATTGGCCGTGACTCATCCACATGGAAGACACAGACAAAGGAACTACAGAATAATGTACAGGACTACAAGATAAACCCTGAGAGGACTTCAATGACCACATAGGAAATATAAAGTTCGTGCCCCGTGTATTTCAAAGCAGTGGGAAATAAATCCAAGAAATATCACAAAGAAATGATAAATGTTCAAGACATAGATCTATCCTAATTTGAACATTGTCCAATATGAACATATATAAAATCACATTGTCATCCATAAATATGTTTGATTTATGTTAATTAAAATAAAATGATATGCACAGAAGCTTTGTTTCCGCTTTTTCATTCTATTCTGTATTTCTTGCCTTTTCCTTGCATTTCCTTTTTCTGCTTTTTT
>PVKA01053326.1:0-11292 GCA_004027165.1 Ctenomys sociabilis | reverse complement strand
GGAAGAAAGATAAAAGGAAGGAAGGAAGGAAGGAAGGAAGGAAGGAAGGAATAGAGGAAGGGAAGGAGAGAGGAAGGAGAAAGGAATGGAAATATGTTGCCAGGTGCCCAGAAAGCAGGACTTGAGGCAGAGTTTAAAGGGCAAGCTATAAATGAGGGGAGGACAAAAGATACCATCAGAATGGCAATGAAGTGCTCAGAACAGTTGCTTGACCTGAACTCTTCAGGTCAATGAAGTTCTAAAAGGAAGTCAGCAGGCTTTTGGGGTAATAGGAAGTGCAGTTTGCCTTACACCCACTCAGCCCTACCATGAAAGCAGGCTCAAACGATAAAATTAAAAGCTGTCGAATGTGTTCCAATAAAGCATTATTTATACCACCAGAGTGGGTAGACATGGTCCACATGACATATTATGTTTTTTCCTTTTCTTGGACATGAATCATCCCACAGAGCTGGCACCCTCTCCTCTCTTCAGGGATCAGCAATTGGCTTCAAGCAGTGAACAGCTGTGGAACTGGGGTGGGACGACTGCACCTGGACCCCCAGGCCAGTGGCTCCCATCTGTCCCCTCCAAGGTTCTTCACCTTCACTGTGGCTCAGGATCAGAGGAGAGTTCTATTGAAGCAGATCTCGGAGCTCTGTGTATCCTACGTGTCTGATTCAGTCGTTCTAAAGCCTGAAACTTGGTATTTCTAGCAAGTTTTTAGACACTATTAGTGCTCTTTGTACGGAACTCAACTGTGGCAGACTGGAATTCTCCAGTTGTGAGCATTCGGTGTGCAACACTTACGATTACGATAGGTAGAGGTGGCTGTGCTGTTCTGGTAAAAGATCCTTCAGCGCGCATCACCAGTATCCACTACAACACTAGAACTGAATCGCGCATGGGAAGACATAGATTTTAAAAAATAAAATGAACTTGTAGGCAAAATATATTTATTCATAATGCATTCTCTTTTTGATGAGGCAATACACAGTGATTGTGTTTCTTAGCCTACTCTGATCTCCATACTTAATACTTAGATAAATCCTTCTGGCTATGTTTATTTGTGTTTCTTACCATGTGTTTATGGACACATTCATTCGTACTCATTGGCATACTAATCTTCGTTATGGTCTAATGTTCTTGAGGACACAGATCAATGGTTTTCCCTTAATTTTATAACTAACACTATCAAGGGAAAATATTCTATCCATTTCATAGCTGTTTTGGATCAATATTTCCTAAAGGAAAATAAAACTGGTGGGAAATAGAAAATAAGAGTTCTTCAATTTAGCTCCTCTGATAACTTCTACCTGGTTCTATAGAGGTAGAGAGGGGAGGGAAGGAGGGAAGAAGAGGAAGGAAAGGAAAATTTGTTGTCAGGTTCTCAGGTGCTATATTTTTGTCATCAAAATATATATTCTCAGACAATTGATATTAAGATCATAAATATTGAATCTCTCACTAAATTTATCTTCAAATAAATTACAGTACATTCTGATACATTCCTAGGAGCACTCTGATTCTGACTCATAAATTCACGATCAGATAACAAAAGAGGAAAGAATAATATTAATTTGTGACTTATTAAGTCAGTTCTTTGAGTCTCATGCTTTAGGGCAATAAATAAATCATGGTGTTTTGGATGGATGATGTACCTAACTATCTTTCTTAATCACCTTGAAGACAAAGCAGAAAATTATTTGTAATGACTAGGTAGAGCAGTTTCTATGAAGAAATTAAGTCTACGTAAGTAGTAAGGACTTGTAGTTATTTCAAGCACAATATGCAGATATTAAGGCACATAGTAGGCTGAGAAACCTGTGCTGGAGACTGGGGACTAAAGAAATCATAAAACAAGGGGATTCATCAAAACTGATGGCAAGGGCCTGGGGAACAAGCATAGAATAAGGGCTTGTCTGGCAAGTGCGAGGGCCTGAGTTCAGTCCCCGATTCCAGAAAAAAAAAAAAATGATGGCCAAATAAAGATGGTTCTAAAGGAAAAACAAACCTGAAATAATTTACAGCCAGAAGTTTTATACTACAATAAATCCTAAACAAAGTACTTTCTGCAGAAGGAAGATGATATTAAATGTGGATCAACACAAATGATGTATGTGAGAATGAAAATAAACACATTTGAATTTTCTTTTTTCTTTTTTGTATTTCAGGGAAGAGTCTACAGTTTATTCGGGGTCTCACTATTAGATCAGACTTGTAGTGACCTGCCTGTTTATAGCCTCCCAAGAGCTCGGATTACAGGAGTGAGTCACCACCCCCAGTCTCAGCACACCCTGGGGCAGAGCCAGCACAGGAGTCCCAGGGACTGAATCTCCAGCCGCTGCGCCTGCTCGTGGGAGCTTTAATCCCCTGAGCTTTGACGGGCCCTGCATTTAAAATTTTCAATGTGCCAAAGAGAAATCATATGTTTAAAGCACAAATATTACATCATCAGCATGTGGACAACCATTATGTGAATGATAAATGTGTGAAAAACAAACTTCTTAAAGTGTAAATATATTAAGTACGTCCTTACACATGCATGAAACCCACAATGGAAGCATCCTGTCATATGGTTCTAGCAGGATGTCAAGAGACACACAGATGTGATTTGTAAATGTGGACATGAGTGGAGAGCATCGGAATCCTGAGATCATCCCAAAAGGCCTTTAAATGTCTCATTAAAATTTCAGTGAGTGTTGGGGTGGGGAGACAGCTCAGTGCTCCAAGCACCTGCCTGGCATGTGCAAATTTCAGATTTGATCCCTGGTACCGCCAGGCCCTGGAACCCTGGGTATGTGACCTGCTGGCCACCAAAACCCAGCACAGTAAACCCTGAGGGAATTTGACTGACCTTGTCAGATACAGAAGTTACATTTCTTGTTATATAGGTCTTGCTTTATCTGGTCTTAACCACCCAGTAAAAAAGTATAAAAATGAGGCATAAAAAGTAAAGCTATATTAATATGCTGAACTGTAAAATGCTCAAGTCAACAACTTCTGACATTGCCAGTCCTACAGATAACACACTACTATTATGGACTACTGGACTATATTGGAATATTTTGCTGAATTCAAGCACCTGCAATATTTAAATGGCAATGGAATCTCTGACAAAACTAAACAAAAAAAAGGGGACACAAATGAAGGACCATTTCATATCTGGATACACAAAATAGTTAGACAGATATACAGCTACTTTCTCTTAATTCAATGAGAAGAAAGATTTGTGCTAATAGTGTTTGGACAGGATATCTTGTCTGCATCTTGTACTATGGATAACTAGTACAAAGAAAACAATATGCAATGTATTAATTATTGTAACTGTTCTACTAACCTGTTTTGAAACTGTCTCATTGCCATTTATCAATAAAAATAGTAAAAACAAGACAGAACAAAACTGGACATGGTGAGCCATACCTGTAATCCTAGAGTGGAAGGCTGAGACAGGAGGATCACTATGAGTCTGAGTTGTGCAGAAAGACCCTGTACCAAATAAATAAATAAAATTTTAGGTACATGCTTATGCCACTCAACTATCTCTCCAGCCATAAATAATTTATTTAAAAATATAAAAATTCAATGTGTGTGGAATACAATAATAAAATGATATTCATCTAATCTAAAAGAAACCAAGAAGCATAAGAAAAAAGAACAATGAAGAGATTGGACCAATAGGATAGAGAATGTGCATTTTTTCCAATTGCATTTGCATTCTGCCTTTTTTTTTAACTTTTATCTGTACATCTGTACAGTCTACACTGCTCACATTCGCTATAGGGATTGTACTTGCACATAACACATTCAGTTCCTTTTTCCCCTTCCCTCCACCTACTGTTATTTTGCCAGCTTTGGATGTGTTTATTTCTCTTACAAAGCCATACAAAGTTATTTATCATATATAAGATTAAAAAACAGACTAGTAGACCAAAATCGTGTGAAACACATAAGGCACTTGTACTACCAACACATAATAAAAAAAAAAAATCAACAAATAAATTAAATTTTCTAGACACTAATTTATCTTGTTTCTAGATACTCATTGCTTATAAATACACGTTTGCAGTTTGTGAGGTTTGCACTCCCGTGTGTAGCAGGAGCACGTACAAAACACAATCTTATTCCCATTGTCATTCTTTTCTTCCCCACAGCCCACCCTCTCTTGTTCCCCTTCCCACCTCCTAAAGATCTACCTCCCTTCTTCTGTGAGCTTTTGTCTTGTCCTCTATTTACAAGTTGGGCTACTGATGTAAAAGAAACATGTGATATTTAAGCTTCTACCTCTGATTTATTTTATTTAACAGTATGGTCTCAAGGTGTACCCCTTTCCAACAAATGACTCAAGATTATCTTTCTTTGTTATCTGCCATTGTGTGTCAACACTGCTTTTGCTGACGAGCAGATAGGTCCCTTGCAAGATTCAGCTAGGGTGGAGTGTACTGCTATAACCATGGGTATGGGCATGCTACTACAACGTGCCTTTAACTCTTGCAGGATTAACATGACACTGCACAAAAACATGACAGCTCTTTCATGAGCCTCAAAATAAGTAAAAATAAACACATTCTGTTTAAAATATGTGCATGTGTGCATAAAAAAAATTAAAATATGAATGATGAAATTCACAACAGAGCTTATTTCTGAAAAAGGAGAAGCAAAATTAAAAGGAGCACAGTAATTGCAGTAAAATCTGTGTAATTCTGCTTTTGCACTGGAATTTGGGTGCATATTTCTTGCTATGCTTTGACATGAGCATAAGCACAGCTTAAACTATGCATATGTGTTAGACACAGGATGCTCAAAAGGAAGTTTGTATAAACAGCAACTGAAAGAGCTCAAGATAAATTAGGGTCATTTTCAAAAAGAATGCGTAGAGAGATATTGAAATTGTGATAAAACAAGAGTTTCCATAAGAGTCTAGTTCCACAAAAATTTCTTGAGTGCATGTTCCATGCTCAAGATGCTAAACAATATATCAGATGCAAAATTAGGAATAAGACTGCACTCCGAATCAGGTCATTTTCTTTTTAAAAATTGTTAACACACTTTAGGTGCACACACTGTGACTCATTGTGGACTTGCATCCAGCATACATAGGTTGTGTCTATCCACTGTCCTACAGCAGTCATGGTCCCTGCCTGTATGGACTGCTCCCTGGCCTGGGCCTTCTTCTACTGTAAAGGGGACTTTTTTCCTGTATTTTATTTCTTTCCACATATGGGAAGGAACATGTGATATTTGTCTTTTGGGACTGGGTTATTTGCTTTCCCTGTTATCCTCTAGTAACAAATTGCTGAATTTCATTCTTCTCCATGGCTGAATGATGCTCCACTGTATATGCACACCGTATTTACTTTACCATTTTTTGACACTCACAGGCCAATTAGACATCTTAACAATTGTGAATTGTACCTGCAGTACACATGAGCATACAGGGATCTCTTTTGTATGATGACTTCATATCCATTGGAGAAAAAAAGTAAAAGAAAGAAAGGAAGGAAGAAAGGAAGGAAGGAAGGAAGGAAGGAAGGAAGGAAGGAAGGAAAGAAAGAGTATAACTGAATATTTTGATTAAAAATAATTTATTAGGATAAAAGTCAGATTGGTGATAATCCTCTTTAAAATAATCAACTTGCTTTAAACATGTTTGTCCTATCATTTTGCCATTTTGTGAAGCAATTTTGTATTACTTTTTCATCTCTGCACATATGATAAAAATTATTGTGAATGCTCCTGGCAAATACCATATCACAAAAAGCTTACTTGTAAAATAGCAAGCTCATAACAATATGGCCTGCACCACCCTATTCACCAGATCAGGCACCATTCAATTTCTGGCTCTTCGTCTGAGTCAAAGTGGCCTCAAGAAAGCTAAACACTATCAATCAATTGAGGGCACTGATACAACCATGACAAGCAACTAAAATCATAAAAGAGGGGACAGAGAGATAGCTCAATGGCTTAAACACCTGTCTAGCAAGTGCAAGGTCTTGAGTTCTATCCCCAGCAGCAAAAATACACACACACACACACACACACACACACACACACACACATGCATGAAAGAGGACTTCCACAACTGCTTCAGAGTGACAAGAATAATGTCAGCGTTCGCAGTGAAGTGGAGTGTTCTTAGGAGGATTCATGGGACTGTGTCCTGTGTACTAATAATATTATATCTAAATACACAGCATATGTTGTGCTTCTAGGTATATACACCATTCTCTTTGTATATACCTAGAAACACAACACCTGTGTCATACAATATCCATATTTACCTTTTGAGGAATTTCTATACTGTTTTCCACTGTGGTTGTACTGATTTATGTCCATACCAGGACTGCATAAATGTTCCTTTTTCTGCACATCTTATCCAACATTTTTTATACTCTGGCTGAAGCTTATTTATTTGTTTTGTTCTGCTTTTATTTTTTAATTTGTATTCTGTTTGCTTGTTTCTTAACAGCCATTCTCACTAGCACATGATTTTAATTGTTTAGTTTTAATTTATGTTTTCCCTATAGCTCATAATGTTAAGCATTTTGCATATATTTATTAGTCATTTGCACTTCGTCCTTTGACAATGTCTATCAGATCATATTCCAAAATTGGATTATTTGCTTTCTGTGTTTTATGCTGTTTAATTTGTTTTATAATCTGAATATTAATTTTCTGTACAATGAATATTTTTCCCTATGCTATAGGCTATCTCTTTACTCTGTTGATTGCTTGTTTTGCTGTGTTGTGCTTTGATCTAGTTTCATTCATCAATTTTGCTTTTCTTTCCTATATTTTGGAGTCCTCTTCAGTAAATCATTGCCTGGGTATATATCTTGAAGCATCTCTGTTATGTTTTACTCTATTAGCTTCACAGCTTTAGGTGTTACATCAAGGTCTTTGTGGCATTGAGTTGATTTTTGAAAAGGGTGAGACATAGGAGTCAAGCGTCAGTCTTCTGCGTGCAAATATCCAGCTTGCTTACTGTCATTTGTTAATGAAGCTATCTTTTATCCAATGCTTTTAGCACCTTTTTCTGAGAATCGGAAGTCTATGCATTCAGGGCTTTATTTGCGGGTTCTTTGTTCTTTTCCACTGGCCTGTGTATTTGTTTTTATACCAATACCCTGCTATTTTTGTTTCTCTGGCTCTGTAGTGTGTGCTGAAATCAGGTATTGTGATGCTATCAGCTCAATTCTTTTTGTTCAATTACTTTAGTATTTGGGGGTCTTTTGTTTCTCCATATGAATTTTAGGTTCTTTTTCCTTGTTCTGTGAAGCCATTCCTAATTTTGCATCACCCATATAATAGAGGAAGAGAATCCTGTCAACTCTGTACTTCAAAATGTGATGTTTGAATTTCCTTTAAAATAAATCATATCATGGGGACACAAGCTGAGTGTTAGTGCAGATAGAGGTGGACTAAGACCAGCCCTGTACAGATAACTCTTTGAGTCTGTCTCATGGTTCTAAAGTGTTCATTAAATGATTTTTCCATGTTTCTGTGAGTTTCAGACTTTTCATGGTAACAAGTAATTTTGTATTATTTTTCACACAAAACTAACTGTTGTAATTATTTAAATTTTAAAGGGTAGGGCTAGGAAATAGTTGAACTTATGATCAATATTAAAAGGCACAGACACAGTTTCATGATCCTAAGTTCTTGACAGGTTAGAACAATGGGCTTTAAAAATACAATAGTGGTGCAATAAAAAAGAAATAAAAGACATGCAACTTGACAAAAAAGACAAAAAGTTGTATTTGTGAATGATGTAATTATCTATGCAGAAAATTTTAAAGACATACCAAAAAATCTAAAACTAATTAGCAAATACATTAACCATAAATTCAAATTGACAATAAGACATTTAATCATATTATTATACCGTGGCATTAAATAATGAATGATTTAATTTTTTGGAAATACTGTATAGTGAATATCAAACCAGTGGTCGGCTTCTTACACCCAACTGAACTGAACTAGGGTGATGCTGGGTGTGCAAAGCCTCCCTGAGAATTGCTGCCAGCAGCATAAAGGCAGAACAGGAGGAGCTGCAAATACACTGTTAGTGGTGTTGTTTGGAGAAGCTGTTGGAGCTGTTGGAAGCTGCTAGTTCTCTTGGGCTGCTCTGCTGAAGGATCTTGTCATGCTGGCTTCCCTAATGACCTTTGGAGGAGCTTGGGTCCGCATCTTGAGTACAACTTCTCGGCTCCAGGGGGGAAGATGGTGAACTGCTCAGCCTCATGGAGAAGCTTCTCATATTGGATTTCTTTTTCTTTTTTTTTTTTTTCTCATATTGGATTTCTTGTTGGGAACTCAGCTTTACTCATCACTGAAAAAGCTCAGGACCTCACCGTTACTAAGGATGGCTGTAGTACTTTGGGAGAATCTCTGGTGCTTACCTTGAGCACTGCTTCCTGGCTCCAGTAGAGATCTCTCAGGTTGCTAGCATAGAAACTTCATCCCACTGGCATAGAATTTCTATCTTCCAACATTGTCCTTTGGACCATTCCAGCATAGATCCATGAAGCAGGTCCACACAAGACTTTGTTGTGGTCTCTAGGCTTCTAGCGGGTCTTGTGGAAGACATAGTTATGTACTCTAGGTTTTCAGCTTGACTCATGTATGATATTAGGCTCTAGGCCCTCAGCTAGATTCTTTATACAAATTTTAATTAATTTATTTATTTATTTGGTATACAGGACCTTGCTACAGAGCTCAGACTCATAATGATCCTCCGATCCCTAATACCATATGCCATGCCAGCCCAAGCACCCCAGGCACACTGGCGAAATCAATCACAGTGGTGCATGTCTGTGACCCCAACTCTGTGAAGGCTGAGACAGGAGGACCACTATGAACCCAAGCTGAAACAAAAGACACTGTACCAAATAAACAAATAAATAAACAATTAAAAATTAAATTAAATCTAAAAAATAAAACAATGGAATGTCCAAAGAAAAACCCACATATATACTGTCCATTGAGTTTTTTTAAGACACAGAGACAAAAGTTCACTGGAGAAAGTAAAGACCTCTCAACCAGTGATGCACAGACAATTAAATAATAAGGACCAAAATAAAAATGTTCTAAATGAACCAGAACCAACACCTTTCAAAATATAAAAACTATTCCTTTAAAATGGAACATAATATTAAACACAAACTGTAAAATTCAGAACTACAAAAAAAATAAAAAATAAAAATAAAAATTCAGAACTACAAAGCTTCTAGATTTCTCTGTTACGGCAATACACATCTGCAATCCCAGTACTTAGGAAGCCAAAGCAGGAGGATCTCTTCACATTCAAGGTCAGGTTGAGCTACAAAGCGTGACCATGGCTGACCCGAATGGCATAATGAAATGTCTCAAAATGTACATATAAAAAGGAAAGAAAACACAAAAGAAAGTCATGTGTTCTTGATGTCTTAGATGTAACATAAAAAACATAATCCATAAAAGAAAGGAAATGATAAATTGGATTTCACCAAAATTAAGAATGCTCTTTAAAAGACACTGAAATAAATCACATCCACATACACAAACATCATATCATCTGGCTAGTGTGAGAACCAGCAAGAGTAATGAAAAGTCTGAAAGGTTCATCAGATACTGAGAAAGGGAAAGAAATTGTTCAATGGGAAGGAAAACTTGGATGAGGAAAAGGACAACTGAAAGTAGGGGGAAAAATGTATTTAGAAATTTATGCAGAATAGTTTGTATAATTGTAACATCAGCTTCTGCTGGCCTTTTGAAAGGAGCAGTTTATGCTTTAATTTTTTTCTTCTTTCTACGCTGATTATTTCCACTTTTGAATTTGTAATAACTTCTTTGCTGCTTTTTTCTTTAAACAAATCTTTCATATATATACATCTGGTAATCTGAAAAACTAATTTGAAGATAGCATCATGTGATACAGTTCAATTTCTACTACTTTGTTTAGTGAAATCTTGTATCATATTTAATGCTTTTCTTCTATCACTATTTTTCTTCTTTAAAAATAAAAACAGAGGGCTAGCAAGATAGTTCAGTGGCCTAAATACCTGTTTGGCAAGCACAGGGACTAATATTAATGCCCTGGCATCACATGCCACACTAGCCCTGTCTGCAGATACACTGAGCCAGCCATGAGGACTGAGTATGGTGGTGCACACCTAAGATCTGGGCACTGGAGATCAGTATGAGTGATCTAAAAAATAAATGGATCACTATGAGTCCTACCTGTGTAGTGAGACCTTGTACCAAATACATACAAAAGTCAATCAGTCAATCAATCAATTAATTTAATAAATAAATAAGTCACTATGAGTAAATTTTTTTTTAAATAGATAAAGGACAGCCCAGCCCGCGAGTGTGAGGGAGAGCTTCCAGCTTCCCTGTGCCGCAGGGGGGACTCCTCCAGACCAAAACTGGGGCACCTGGGTGATTAAGACTCTCTACTACACTTTCGTGACCCCTGCAACCCTCCTGAGCCCTGCCGACAAGCCTACTGAATGAGTGAGAACTTCTGAGACACTCTCAGGACTCCTGATCCAGCCCAGCTTAGACTGGTGAGTGTGTGGCAGAGCTTTGGCTTCCCTGTGCTCCCTGGGCCAGGAGCACAAGAGAGGGGAACCACAAGCTCACTACTGTGCCAGAGGGGCACAATAGGTACTCTTCCAAGGGCTGCAGCAGGAAGGAGCTAAACACGACAGCTAGACCCAGAACAGGAATAACCAGATAAACTAAAACATAACAGATATGCACCCAAATCTCAGTAGGTGCTTAGGTTATAACTGCACCAAAGATCTACACCAAATCTCAGAGGTCAGTGCTATACAAAATGAAAAGACAAGGAGAAAAATGCAATCTCAGGCCTCCAGCAACCAATGACAAGTGCAGAGGACACTAGCAAAACTGAAATGAATAAATTTAGAGTGTCAGAAATAAAGAAATAACAGCAGAAAGATACAAAGGGACACAGAGCAGAATTCATTTCTGAATTAAAAAAAAAAAGAAATCTCTAAATTCATGGGATCTGAAGTAAAGAATCAAATATGGATACATATGGAGGAAAACCAATTTGGAAAAAAATTCTGCAGTAAAAGAATTAATAACTACCTCTAAAGAAGATGCTAAAAAAATGAGATAAGAAATATGATGGTTACCTTGAATGAGCAATACAGAAAAGAGAGGACGAAGCAAAGTCAAAGAGATATAGAGGAACTTAAAATCACAATCACAAAAAATTGTTTGAATGAAAGTGAAGACATAGTTTCAGATCTTGAAGATGCTGGTGCAGCTAGTGAAAAGGTGAGAAAGGATCTCTTAAAA
>PVKA01053325.1:0-11293 GCA_004027165.1 Ctenomys sociabilis | reverse complement strand
ATAACATTTGGAAGTTACATTTGGAACCCATTAAACAATAACTCCTTATTTCTCTTCCTCCTAGCCTCTAGGAACCACCATTTTACTTTTTGTCTCTGTGATTTCCCTATTCTAGCTATCTCATATAGGTGGATTCAGGTAATATTTGATCTTTTGTGTCTGACTTCTTAGCATAATGTCTTCATATTTCATCATTATATTACATATCAGAAATTCTTTCTTTCTGAAGGCTGAATAACAGTCCATTGTGCATGTATGATATCTTATGAATCCATTCATCTGTTGTTAGATAATATTTGGGTAATTCCTATCTTTTAGTTATTATGAACACTGCTGGTATGAATATTAGTATGTTGACCCTGCTTTCACTTCTTTTGTTATGTATCCCAAAGTGGAATTGCTGGATCATGTAGTAATTCTGTATTTATTTTTTAGGGATGTGTTTTAAGTTTTTAGGTGAGGCTGTTTTCAACAGTATCTGTACCATTTTAGATTACCACAAGCAATACCTGAGGATGCTTTTCTCTGCATCGTTGTGAACATTTCTTAGGCAGGAGGATTGGCACAAGGGCTAATCTGAGCTACATAGTGAGTTCAAGGCCAGTCTGAACTAGCTAGGCCCTGTCTCAAAAAGCCAAAAAAAAAACCCCCATAAAACAAATACTGTGGTTTTGATTTTTTTATTTCCTTGATTGCTGATGTTGAACTTACTTTCAAATGTATTATCTCTATTTATGCATTAGTCCCTCCTCATTCCTAGAGGACAGTTTCCATGAAGCCCAGTGGAGGCCTGAAGTGGAAGATAGTATCAAACTCTATTTATTCTATGTTGCTTCTGTACATGCCTGTGTAAGGTGTTATTTATAAATCAGGTATAGTAAGAGATTAGTAATAATATTAATAATGATATAGGGCAATTATAACAGTTTGCCAAAAATAAAAATTAAATATATATGATCTATTTCTCTCTCAAAATATCTTACTATACTTTTTGCCTTTCCACTTTATGGCTTCTTTATGGAAATTCCTAGCATCACTAATTACACTTGTCCTTTCGAATTATTGTTAGGGAAAACATTGGTCACTTGAGCATTAGTACTGTGATATTATAACCTTAAAGTGCTACTACTGACTGCCAATTGAGCAATCTGTACAGGACTCACACAGGGTGATCCTTGGGCAGAACAAGACAGTGTGACATTTTACTGTATTAGGATTTGTGGGTTGTTTAAACTTTGTGCGTTTTTAATCTCTGAAACTTTCCATATGATATTTTTAGGATGTAGCTAATATTTTGCATGTAGCTAAAAGTACTGAAGCTGAGATCACAGGGGAAGGGGAATGTCTGTGTCTCTGTACTTATGCCTTTTTTGAAAGCAGTTATTCCTCCTAGGACCAGCCAGTTGCTGCCCCTTTTTGTTATATATACCAATTTGCATTTACATAGTGAACTCTGTGTGTATCTTGATATCCAACCTTTTTGTTTTGATCTTTTGATATAGACATAGCTATTTTTGGGGAATATCAATAATTCATATCTCTTTATTGCACGATACTGTTTATTTTGTAGACTTACTATAGCTTATAAATTATCTATTGATACTATGGATATTCATGCACATATTGTATGGACATATGATTGTGTTTTCAGAAACTAGGGCAGAGGGTCTAGGATATTTGGTAAAATATTTATATTTAACTTTATATAAAAAAAGGATCAAGCTAGTTTCTGAAATAGCTGCACCATTTTATATTCTCACCAGTGAAAGATAAAGAGTTTTAGTTTCACTGCATCTCTGTCAATACTGATGTTGTTAGTCTTTTAAATATTATCCATACTAGTAGATTTTTAGCCACATTTTCATTATAGCTTTGCATCTCTGGTTTGTGCTATGGATAAGTATTTTATATATGTTCTTGCCTTTTGTATATTTTCTTTTCTTTCTTTCTTTTTTTGGCACCAGGGATTGAATTTAGGACCTTGTGCTTGCCAGGCAGGTGCTTAAGCCACTGAGCCATCTCCTTGGCCTATGTATATTTTCTTTAGGGAGGTAATTTTTAAAATCTCGCTTGTTTTATCTTGAGTTGTTTGCTTTATATTATTGAATTATACACATTCTTTATGAAACATGGTAACTAGTCTTTTGTCATACATGCACTGCATATATTTTCTCCTCTTACCTGTATGTTTGTTTTCTTAATGGTGCTATATGAAGGTCAAAATTTTTAATTTGATAAAGTCCACTTTACCAGTTTTTTCCTTTTATTATTCAGGTGTCTATGATTTAAAGAAATGTATCATTACAGTCATATAAAAAGAAAACAGTATATTTCAAAAAAGGAAACTGCCCTGCAGATTGTATCTGTACATGGTAGTCAGTAGTATTTCCTTGGTTCACTTGAGACCATTGAAAAGACATAAGACTAGAACCAATCTAAATATGGTAGGGCTTTAGGGTGTGGCTGTATGATACAGGACATACCTAATATATATTAGGCCCTTGTTCAATCTGTCACATCAAAGAATGTAAAAAATTAAGATAAAAATGGCTGATGTTTCCTTAGGCATCTGAAAAGTAAAAGGGGTCTGTGCAGACCCACTCACCCCTTCTAGAATACTCAATAAGGGCACTTTTCTCAAGTTACCCAGCAGTCACTTAGCATTCTATGATCTTATATAGCATAGGTACCCTTCCAGCTAGACCTGGTTCCCTTTGTGATTCTTGTGATTTGGGGGAGGGGATGAGTCACTGAGCATAACTGTTCTGAGCTGAAGGCTTTGATATTTTTCTACCTGTTGAGGATATTTATATTTAATTTATTTATACATAAAGATGCACATAAAATATAAAATCTGAGGAATTGAAGGAGAAAAGTGGGGAACATGGCTATCAATTAGAGCTGAGTGGTCTGTTGAGGCCATCTTGACCTTCCTCTTTGACTTCTTTGGTTTCTGACTTCCTTAATTGGTTCTTCAGGTAGGACTTGTTTTTGTTTTTTCTCTCTTTCATTTTGTTTTAATGTTTGTTTTCTTAAAATTGGAAGAATTGACCTCTTATTCCTCATCAGTCTGAGAACACTTCCTCAGAAGCAGTGTGTTTGTCAGAGAAACAGAATGAGATGTGTTATCAGGGCTGCATGTGTTCTCTTCACCAGTTGCCCCTGATATGCCATCCTTAGACACCATCTGTATTTGGACTTTAGCTGCAGTAGGCAGTATCCTCATTTTCTCAAGCAGCTGCTATTAGTGTCCTGATACTACTGGAAGGACTGGTATAAGGCTTAAAATTTGATTTGGAATATTTGAAAATTCCATTATATGGAAGGCCATTAGGGAGCTCTGCATCCGAGTGCATAGCTATCATGTATGACATCGTGAACAGTGTAACCACCTCTTCCTAATGTCAGCTTAGTCAAGTTGAAGCTCTTGGTATGTTCTGCCTACAAAATGACATGCATTTTCATGGTCAGATTGAAGCAGCCTAACAATCTCCAGAAGAGAATCTGTGCCAGTAAAAACACCATAATAGACTGGTTTGACTGAAGCATCTTTGTTACTTTGATCATGATCAACTTGAAAATTGCCTTGAAAATGGGATTTATCATTGATCTCATTTTGAAGCATGGAGTTGACAGTATAATTCTTACCTTTGCTAGCCCAAGCTTCATGCAAGTCCTCCCCAATCCTTGGTAAGTGCTTACTGTGTTTATGGAAGGGCACAGTTCTGACCTAGTCTGTGAAGTAGACCGCATCTTCCATGCCATTTCCATGATGAATATCTGTCAAACAGAGTAATCTCTGATGGTATTTTAGCATTGCTGAATGGCCATGAGGTTGTTATTGATATAATAGAAGCCAGGTGCCTCTGCCTTCTTTGCACATTGAAGTCCATCTGCTGCTTATTAAGTTTCATAGCATGTGCCACAGAGCCTCCAGTAGACAACTATCAGAATATAAATAGGCTATCACATATTAGACAATCCTTGTTAGCATTGAACTACAGCACCTTATTTACTCAGACCTTTTGTCTGGACAGGTGGAGTACAAATATTAATGTAGTCATTGCTGTGGTACTTGATCTTCTCTGTAGTACTGATCTATGATGGCAGCAGACTTCCATTTTTGGTGGAGACCATAGGTGAGCAGCAGTCAGGCCAATTCAGTGAGGCTTCTTTGCGTAGCTTTGTTCATAACAGTAATTTCCTAACTTAACTGCCATCATAATAGACTTTCCTTCTGGTGCTCTGAATCTTGCCTGTCCCCTGTCCCTCCCATAAGTCTATCCATCTGCCTTCTTCTGTTTTCTTATTTTAACAATATTACTTCTTTCAAATATACTTGCTTCTTTTGTTTGTAATTTAATTTATTGAACATCTACTCTAGGCCAAGCAAAGTCCCAAGTGCTTTGAGTTTAATCTCGAAAAGTATTCCTATGAACGTGTTATTATTTTTGCCATGTTTAGATATAGCAACTGAGAGAGTTATGAGTTAATAAATATTGCAGTCAGGATTCATAAGAGGTCTGCTCACTCCAGAGGCCATTCTCTTAGTTTCTAGTACTCAACATAATGTATTTTATATTTCTGTGGATATATATTCAAAGAAATTCTTAGCAATTGTTGCATGCCTGTGTCTCACCTTTGCTCTCTCACAAAGAAAATTAAATATATGAAGCATATGAGTGGATAGATCTTTATCTCACCATCTCAAACTCATAGTGGACTTGTTTATTATTAAGAAATCATGTTAGGATTATCTGTGAAATGCATTTTAATTAACTTTGATATTTTTTTCTTTCTTGTCTGTCTCATCTAGATACCATCAAGCATAAAATATGTCTTGTACTATCAGCATCACACAGGAAATTATTAGAATTCCCCAGAGTTTTGTAATCACATGCCATCCTATTGATGTCTTGGCCACATGATGCCATCATCATATTCTACCTGTGAGGTTTCACAATATGGCAGATTTGGATTTCACTTGATAAAAGCTGTCTGGAGCCTTCCTTGTATCTAATCATTCTTTCCTCCTCCTTTTAAAAGCCAAGAAAAGTGAATGGGCTGTTTTATAGCCCCTTTGAATCCTCTGATCTTCAGAGAAGAAAATGTTAAAAGGCACAGTGCAGCTGTTTTATGTTGCAGTTTATAATCTAATTAAGTGTATTTTATCCAGATCATCATGGACTTCATTAAAACTGGACTTTTTATAAGAAAGATGATGAGTTATATTTATGCAGAATCATCTGGGTGTTTTCAATTTTGTGATCTTGCCAGCAGTGCTGATGAAAAATTTTCAAATCTCTTTTTAGATGTAGTTGGCCATTTCTTTTTGGGAAGTTCTTCCTTCCCATTTTTAGTAAACATTCAGTGTCCAGAATAATTAATGAAAGAATTTTGTTGTTTAGAGAGAGTTATCATTTGGAAATGATGTGTAGTCTTCTTAAAAGGCTATATATCAGTTGAAAATTTTGATACATACGGGAAATAAAACATCTAAAGTAATTGGTATAATATAGGTCAAAAAGATAAAATTACATTTTCCTTGTTGCTGTTTTTTGTGCTGTAGAAAATTAGTTTTATGTCCTCAGCTTCATTGGTACATTTTCCCAATGTCAGGAAAAACTATCTAACTAGAAATTGCCTTGAAAATGACTCATTAGTTTTAGTTACATGAATATAAAGAATTTTTTAATTTTTTTTGTCTTTCTGTATTTTAGGAAATATTCTACAGGGTGTTCAGGGTCTCACTACTAGATTGGACTCCTACTGACTCTCCTATTCATAGTCTCCCAAGTGCCAGAATTACAGGCTCGCACCACTCTCCCTAGTCTCAGTTGCACTCTCAGCATGCCCCAGGGGCGGGGCTGGCACAGCAGGCCTAGGCATTGCACCCCTGCCCCTGCCCCTGCTTGCAGGTGCTTTAATCTGCTGAGCTATTTGGTCTGCCCTTGAATATAAAGATTTGATAGTATTTTTGCTCTATTTTAGATGTCAGCCAACTTTTTTATGACTCTGACTTTCAAAAAGGGGATTAAACTAAAGTGTACTTAACAAAAGTCTTACCCTTCCAAGGAATTGTACTTCAGGTACCTCCCTCTTCATAATGTTACATTTTCTGAATGAAATTTCTGTGGCCTTGGAGTTTACCCATCTTTTTAACTATGATTTCTTAAATCTTGGAACAAATGGACCTGGTGGACATATACAGAGTGTTCCACTCAACCACAGCTGAATACACATTTTTTTCAGCTGCACACGGGTCATTTTCCAAAATAGACCACGTACTAGTCCAGAGGTCATGCATAAGTATATGCAAGAAAATAGAAATTATCCCATGTATATTATCTGACCACAGTGCAATGAAACTGGAACTAAATGACAAAAGAAACTAGAAAAATCTGCCGAATTCATGGCAACTAAACAACACCCTACTCAGCAATCAAAAGAAATTAAACAAGAAATTCAACAATATCCACAATTCAATGAAAATTCAAGCACAACTTATCAGAATTTATGGGATGTGATGAAAGTAGTTCTTAGAGGGAAAATCATAGCTGTGAACTCACACATTAGGAAAACAGAATGGGAACAAATTAGCACCCTAATGTTGCACCTCCAACACCTAGAAAAAGAAGAGCAAATGAAACCCAGAACATAAAGATGGGAAGAAATCATAAAGATTAGAGCAGAAATTAATTCATTTGAGATGAAGAAAACAGTTCAAAGAATCCACAAATCAAAAAGTTGGTTCTTTGAAAAACTAAATAAAGTTGATAAGCCTCTAGCCAACCTCATCAAAAAGAGGCAAAAAAAACAATTCAAGTAGATTTTTTAAATCTTAGTGGGATTTATTTTTTATAGCCACTTGGATAAATTATTGTTAGTTTAATTATTGGTCTCAAGCACTTATGAATTATTGGTCAATAAAATTCATTATTAAAAATAGAATGTAATGGTTGATATTTAGTTACAGCATTGGTTTTGCCCAATCCTTTAAGCCTTGGATCCTACCACCTTTCGCTTAACCTTCTATTTTGTGACTGTACATGTGTGTACCTGAATAAGTGCATGCATGTGCAGACACACACATACATTATCATTGGCCCCACATTACAAATTTGTTGCATCATCTCAGTGTTCATAATCTTAATTCTAAATTAGTTACAAAGATGCAAGTTTTTGTCTTCATACTCCTTAGCTCCTGATATTGGTTATGTCTAGCCTTAGGAATTCCTGTTGCCTTCTGTGACTCTTAACAAATACTGAACCTGACAGAAATGCTTCTTCATTCATGTGCCTTTGCTTCTTTCCTTGATAGAAAGTTCCTTTGGGTAGAAAATTGTTCCTCTAGGTAGACTGGCTTCCTTAGATAATTCCAGGTGAACAGCCACCTGATCTGTTCTGACTTTGAGACCTTTATTGATTGTCCAGCATCCTATGGACTATACTCTGGCAGCTGTGTCTTATTAAATACCTAGTCACTTTCACTCATAGTTAGCTGAAATGATCTCTGTTTGCATGTACACATGTGCATGTGCATATACATGCATATATATGTAGTACTGAGCCTACATTATTGAAGATCATTATAGAGCAACTTCAGGGCCTTGGGACAATTCTCTTAGAGATCAAAAGTTTCTAGGCTTGTGTTTAATGAAAGTCTACAGAGAGCCTCTGATCCTCCATTATAAGGGATTTTTTTTTTGGCAGAACCAGGGATTGAACTCAGGCCCTTGTGCTTGCCAGGGAAGCACTTATTCCACTGAGCCACCTCCCCAGCCCTGATCCTCCATTATAAAGTGAAAAAAATCACTTTCATTTTGTGGGTCTAATCTCTGTATTTTGTGAAGGAATGTTTATTGGTTATGTTAATGTATTCACTATTTGCTCTCTAAATAATATTAAATTGTTTTTCTTATCAGTGTCATAGTCAACTTCTATTTGACTTTGTCCAGTAACTACTTTTTAAAAAATTCATATACTGTAGTTTATTTTGATTGAGGCCAATATTTATTAATGAGACATTTAAGTGGTAATAGATTATGCAGTGCTTAACTCATCTGAAGGTTATGTGAGTCATTGAATAAGTGTTAGGAATTTCAGAGGCTGACTTATATAGTATTAGAAAGTGGTAATTTATAATGTGATTTTATGTCTTCTTCCTGGTTTAGTTGAATTGCCAATTTGCTTTCTAGTTAACATAACAGGCAGAATCTTAGTCTAGTTCTACTGACTTTTGTTAAGTACATGTTTTGTGCTTATTAGACTGTGCAATAAGCAGAGCCACTCACTGAGACACCACACACACAAAAGGGTCCATTATTGTTAGGATTCTGGGGCCTACGAACTTGAACTGACCCCTTTGCAAGCCTCCAGCAAGCTCATGTTCATGTGCTTGCTCATGTGTACTTGCACAGTTTCTCTGTCCCCTCTTCTTCTCGTCTCTTCCCACTTCTTCATCATTGCTCCTCAGTCTCTTAGGCCATCTGCATGTTATGCTGCAGACCTGTTGTATTCTCCTCTTACTACCAAATGGCCAGTGTTTTCACTTTGTGCCATATCTAAACCCCATCTAGTCCACTTAAGGAATCACTGTCACTCATAGTTGGTCAAGACTTATCACAAGTAGACAGTATATAAATTTGTTTAGTTTAATAGTTATTAAGGCTAGATATATGCTATCTTGCAGATGAGATCACAGTAGATATTACTCTGTAACTTAGTTTTCTTGAACTTAATCAAGAGCATATATTTTGCTTTAGATCTGTTATCTAATTTGAGTATTACAACAACCTTGTGAAGTAGATATTTATTATGGCTTATATCTAGATGCCCCCCCTTTAAAGCATCATGTACTCACAGGTGGGACTTCTTCTGAAGTAGTTGGATCTAGGGTTTGTGGATATGGATTAAGGATGTGTGTTAAGTAAATTAGCAGTACACTGATTGGTTTAGAATAGTTGAGGTTGTGGATAATGCGAAGGCTTATCCAGTGTGGGTAATACAAAAAGGGAAAGGGAGGCTCCCTGCTGCTTCTTTGATGCTATTGTCTACTCTGCCAAGGATTGTTTCTCCTCTGTCACACCCCTCTGCCTTGGAGCTCTGTGACTATGAACTCAACCTCTACAAACTGTGAGTTAAAATAAATTTTGTTCCTTAAAATTTGAGTGTCAAATTAATTATCTCAGCAGTGAGAAAGTAGCAGTATTATTATCCCTTTGTTTTTGGTGAGAAAATCAAGGTCAAGTGAAGTTAAGCTGCTGAGGTTCCCAAGATTACTAAATTGTGAAACTGGGATTTGGATTGAACTGTCTGGCTCCCAAATGCTGGAGTTTTTAAACACTCTTTTACTGTATCACATCCCACTGGAGGAAAATGAACAAAATATTATTTGTTTGTTTGTTTATTATGTATTTAGTACAGGGTCTCACTACACAGATCACACTCAAAGTGATCCTTCCTGTTTTTCAGCCTCCAGAGAGCTGGGATTACAGGCTTGTGCCACCATGCCAGTCTCATTCATAGGCTCAGTGGGCCCTGGCGGCGGGACCAACACAACAGAAAAAAATATTTTTAAAAAGATAATATATTCATTATGTTCTGTGCAGTTGTGATTAATAAAATTCTTAGAGTTTATACCTGTTTTCACTAAAATATTGCTATAAATAGAACAAAATATATGAGAAAAATCAACTTAAAGGGAGAAAATTTTATTTTGGCTCATAGTTTCAGGTGTTTCAGTCCTAGTCACTTGCCTTTGCCACTTCTGGGCCCATGGTGAGGTAGGACATCATGTCAGTGAGCATACAGTGGAACAAGCTACTTACCCCATGGCAGCCAGGAGACAGAGATGGACAGTTCTTATGATCCAGTCACCTTATTGAAGCCCTGCCTGTGAAAACATGAGCCCTTTGAAGAGCATTTTAGATTCAGAGTGCCCCTAGGCACTTTTATTTTGATTCTTAAAGGCCCCTTGAAGTAGAAAACTTCCCCACCCCACTACTGGGACTGAACTACTGAACTACATCTTGAGCCTCTTATTTTGAGGCACTTGTGATCTTTGTGTCTCAGCTGCCTAAAGAGCTAGGACTTCAGACAGATGCCTGTATGTCCAGCCTAAGATTTTTTTTTTTGTTCAAAGGCTGTGTGAATTTTATATTTTAAAAGATCCGCTGCAGAAGAGTATAGCTTGTGATGGATTTTAATTTTATTTGTAATATAGCTTATCAATAAAATATTTTTCCAGTCTACCTAGTAAATTGTGTTATTAGCTTTGATTTTGCGTTTTCCTGAGGTTGAAGATACCCTTATATTTACTGGTTGTTGAGTGTCTTCTTCTGTGGATCATAGATGTTATTCCTTTGTTCATTTTTATACTGAATTTTCAGTCTTTTTCTTATCAATTTGTAGGTATTCTTAGTGATATCAACTCATTGCTCAAATGATATACAGATATTTTACCTTAGACTATCATTTGTCTTTTGACTTTAGTTATTAAAAGTACCAAATTTTTATTCTAAAACATCACTTTGTCAGGCTTTTCTGATGGCACATAGATGTCCAGGTTTGGGAAGCTTTGACTATGTCATGGCTATAGAATTATTTTCAGATTTTTCTAATATGTCAAAATCTTATATGACATCTTTATCTAAAAATTATTTTTGTTTGTTGCTTGATGTACTCTAGTTTTCCCCTGGCTCAAGGTATGTTTATGCCAATAGCTTTTTATAAAACAAATTTTCATCTCCTTGTTCAACTGAAAACCCATGTGTGAAAAATATGTATGACATTTTGATAAGCCTTTGGATATTTTTTCCTGTGTTATCTGGTTCTTATGTATTGCTATGATAGAATGTTTCTGTTTTCATATTTTTGAATTTTCCCCATTATTTTCTGCATAGTTTATAGTAAGTTTGATATTTACTAAAACATTTCTACACTCATGATTCTTTTCTAAAATGATTTTGTTGAATGTTCTTTCATATGGATATTATTACAAATAGAATTACTTTATCAGAATTAAAGAAGGAAAAATACCACTGTATCTTATTGGCATATATTAACCTTAGATATCTTAATGTTTTAAGAGAGTAGCCTTCTCTTTAAGAATCTATGTTTGCGTACTATATTTTTATGTCCTTCAATTCAACGTTCTGTCACAGCTTCTCTTTGGAAAGTTCTCATCTTTTTATCATCACATGACTGGTTCTTGTCCTCTTGTAACTCAACTCAGCCACCATCAGTTTCTCCTACTCTTTTAATTGTACATGACATTGTACAGTTTCATTAA